>NW_019059934.1:540380-552846 GCF_000696155.1 Zootermopsis nevadensis
ATCGCCCTGATGACGGAGGCAGTATGACCTCTGAAACGTTGGTTAACATCGACCAGACTACACAGCGCAATAACCCAGAAGACGGATATCTTCATACTCACCGCTGTGAGAACCTCAAGTCTTACATCTTAAAGATAGCTTCTCCAGAAATATGATTAACGAACGTAACTGCCGAATGAAAGACCACGCTGATATTTGAACACGGGGACCCCAGATTACGAAACAGAACTACTGACCATTTGACATCTACATCTAGGTCTCCCAAGTTTGTATCTTCCGTTGAGATTTTCAAACTAAAATTATGTATGCGTTTCGCATCAATCTTATTTTACACGAATCTGTGATCCAACTAATATTATGCGAAGAGTAAAAAGTGTGAAGTTAATTACGTATTTCTATCTATTAACCCTTCACTTCCTATTCCTTAGAACAAATATCTAAACTCGCAAACACACAAAAAAAAAATAGTGTTGTATATCTAAACCATTAATGTCACTAAATACAAGATAAGAAATCATTTCATGAAGATTATCATATTTCAACGTGGCGTTTGCTCAGGGCAGCCAACTGGGGCATAACGTTGTCGCTTTTAGCTGCGGCTGAAGAACATTAGTTAGGTTTGGTTACGAGCATGCGCAGTGTCGAATGTTCATTAAGGGCACCTGTCTTGTTACACTTTGATTAATTTTTCAATTCTGTGGTTCGATGATTAATTATGGAACTCTACACTCAGCCATCTTTTTATGAGCTACTTTTATTTTCGATTTTCCTCTGTCCATTGAAGCATACTAGGGGCAAAAAGTAAGAAAAGAAGATAGATAATTGTGTTCTGGTAAATCTATTGTAGTGGCTTTGATTACGATGTTTTCATGTATTTTGTTATCATATTTCTATTCTGAGAAAATGCTGCGTGCGAGTAGTCGATAATCGGTTTTAGAACTCCTAACATGCGTCCACAGAATAAAAACAAAATTTCGATTCTGTGCAAGATTAAGAGACACAAATAAACAGAAACATCTGTAAAATAAAACAGCTATGTCGTCACCACACCACGGTTTTCAAAATGTCTGTCGCAAATCTGATTCTTCTTCCCAAAATCTGAAAACTGCTCAGACGTTTACCTCCGACAAAAACCACGGCAAAAAGATCTTTTATATGAAAATTAACATTTTTGTTATCTGTACGGATGGAATATGAGAAATACCTTATTTTCAGGATGTAGTAAAACCTTGTGTTTGAAAGTGAATTTAAATTGTGGTCTAGCGGTTAGAATGCTGGCCTTGTAATCCAGGGGTCTCGGGTTCGATTCCCGGCGGTGCCCGGATTTATAACTTGTGTTGGGCAAGGCCGTGGTCTAGGCAACACGGAGTTTTCCTCCGTGGCATCCCAACAATTACTCCATACACACACAGAAGAAGGCAATGGCAAACCACTTCCGGATCATCTGCCAAGAACGTATATGAACAGGTCCCAGTCCGAGAAAAGGATGGAAGGATCCTGTTCATATGGACCTGTCGTCAGACAGAACACTAAATAAATAAATAAAATAAATGGCTGAAATCCAAGAGATAACGATTAATAATATCGTTAATTACAGCTACTGATTTCCCGTCAAAGACTCAGGAAACTGTTCAAAGTGATGGAAATTTTATAGACATTTGCGTGAAATATAAAGAACCTCAGTATGAAACGATAATTATTAAAACGGAATCACTGACCTTATGGAGCCAAATTTCGTCTAAATAATATTTAAGAACTCAGTCCGTAAGGCAAAAAGGAATAAAAAAACTTTACCATTACTAGGATCAACAGGTTGACGCTGTTTAAGGAAATGATCGCTGCTGATAATAATCATGGGAAACACATAAATAAGCAATGAAGAGGTACTGGCTATTGAAGCATCTGGTAAATATACATACCATTCGGATTTAATGGATTAACAAAGCAAGAATCAAAATTCTTAGTACGAATTTTACTAGTAAAGGATAAACATTTTTGCGAGTCGTACAGTAATTTACACACTGATGTGTTTCATGTGGGCTGTTCAACTATACTGAATTGTAGCACCAGTGATGCACATGCACGGAAGCACGGAAGCAGGGACGACATGTGGTATTTCTGACAGGTGTGGGAGACAGACACACTGACCCGTTCAGGAGTCCAGAGTGCTGGGGGCATTCTCAGCAAGATGTAACCGCAAAGTGCTAGTGAAAGTAGACCGACATGTGTCCAGATGCATGCTCCACCTGTCTGTCGGATGCTGCGGACTTCACATGTCACTTCCGTCTTGTTTCATCCGTACACGGAACACAACATTGACAGATCTAAGCTTAGATGATTTATTATTATTTTATTTAGTGTTCTGTCTGACGACAGGTCCATATGAACAGGATCCTTCCATCCTTTTCTCGGACTGGGACCTGTTCATATACGTTCTTGGCAGATGATCCAGAAGTGGTTTGCCTTTGCCTTCTTCTGTGTGTGAATGGAGGAATTGTTGGGATGCCACGGAGGAAAACTCCGTGTTGCCTAGACCACGGCCTTGCCCAACACAAGTTATAAATTCGGGCACCGCCGGGAATCGAACCCGAGACCCCAGGATTACAAGGCCAGCGTTCTAACCGCTAGACCACCGTGGCGGTCAAGCTTAGATGATAAGATAATATTAAAATAGACCTTACAAGGAAAATGATAAAATGTGACTCAGAACAAAAACTAATGACAGATTCTTGTGAACACTAGTTCCATAAAAAGCAGAAGATTTCTTTGACTAGCGTAGCGACTACTAGCTTCTCAAGAAAGACTCTGCTACATGAAGTAGCTCACCTCTTTCTGATTACACTGCAGTGTAAGTAAGACAGCGATAAATATGAATGATGAAATGAAGGACACAGAAAAGGAAGAAGACACATAGCCAAACATGAAGACCTTTTTGACAGGGAATGCGTGGTTACGGAAGCCTTTGAAGAGCGTATTGTGTCAGCGCCTGTATTATCAAAATAGATTATAACACATATGGTTAATTTTCTTGGTTGGTATCACTGTTCGGTCCTGCTTCTATTCAGTTTATACGAAAAGGATCTAAGTTACAATTCACAGTGACGAGATTCTGGGTTATGCATTGCAAAGTTGCTGAGGGCCAAATTAACTTGCATGCAGTTCCTTTTGGACTAGCGTACCACCAACGTTTATTACGACGGGGAACGCTAAAACTGAACAGCTGGTACATTATGCAGTATTCTTCAGAAACCAATTAGTTAATCAGTCAATAAACAGAAGTTAAATTCCCGCCAAGGATGTGAAACCCTGCTCTTGAATTTTGTAAAAATACAGGAATGTCCATCTTTCGAGGATCGGCGTAGTAATACAATGTTCATTCTTGGTATGATAATGATAATTAAATGTAGCAGAGTGCTCAGCTAATTAAGAAATTTACCGACTTTTATGGAAACAAAAGGTTCATTACTGTGTTCAAAAGAGCCCACACCATCAAATTCCACACTTTAATTTTATCCTCTCATCTACGTCTAGATTTTTCGAATGCTCTCTTCCATTCCGTGTTTCAAATAAATATTTTGTATGCAATCTCTTTGCCTCCCCGCCCCCCATGTTACATGACCTACCCATCTGATGATTCTTGATCTGATCATCCTAATAATATGTGGTGAAGAGCAGCTACAGAATATGAAGGCCTTCATTATGCACCCTTCACCTCCCTCTTAGGTCCAAATATTTTCCGTAACACCCTGTTCTCAAACACTCTCAAACTGTCTTTCATGCCAATGTAAAACAATAGAGTTCTGTACACTTTAAATTTACGTATTTAAGCAGCATACAAAAATATGTCAGCCAGATAAAACGTATTAAAATTCCGCGTAGGCCAAATGACGATATTTTTATATAATATCAAGCGATTGTCTGTTGTGCCAGTGTTGCCCACGCAGTGCCGCCATGTTGGTACTCCCTGCTGAGTCGGTAATACACTGGAGGTATAATAGCCAAGCACTGACTTGCATCTCGCAGCCGATATTATCACTACATTATTGTCAGTTCCCAGAACGGCTTTCAACAAAATCCAATAGCTCAGAATTCCACATGAATCAAATACCCTCAGTTGTTTTCAGTGAGGAACAGTTTCGGGGTAGGGGCTTTTTATCACTTCTCCCGAGTATTGTCGTCAAGGAACTGCTGGCTTTAGTTTCATGCGTTCCTTGCACGAAGCCATTGAAATGAGCGTCTAACCCTTTCCATGTCGCACACTAAGATCTCGCTCAGTAGCAATGGTTTTCTGGGCTGGATTCATTTGACGCGTACAAGAAAAAGCCGAACCATTTCTTAGCACGTAAAGCTAAATATTCGTCGCATGCACCTTCCTACATGAAAAAGATAATTTCGTAGACTAAAGAGGAGACGTTCAAAATAGAGTATGGAGCAGGAAATGGTTTTAAACCCATCTTTGGTGGCTGATAATCATGAGGAAATGAGTGGCTATAAAAGTAGCAGTGAGAGGGTTAATCGAGATATCCTGTTAGCCTGTACGTCGTGTTCTATGAAAACAGTGAATTTATTGATCAGACTAGTAGTTACCAACTTCTGAAGAAATTTACTTAAAAATTAATTAAGCTGGGTCTATGTAGGCCTACCACAGAAATCACCTTGCTCTGTCCATCAGCAGGTTGGAATAAGGATTAAACTCACCAGAAGTCACTATTTTTTACAATATAACCTCAGGCTGCAAAGTTCTTGGGGCGACCTCTCCTTGCGCAAAATGCTGATGATGTTAACAGTGACCTATTAGCATACCGCAGTCCGGTCGGCAGATGTTTAGATAAGGCAGGTGAGTTTTATGGGCAAATAGTCTTCAATATGTGCAGTTAAGGGAGAAAGTAGTGCTCTTATAGAGCGTCTGGTAACAACGCGCCTTCATACATCTGGCTTCAGTATTCTGTGCCTAATTACATGCCTTGTAGACTACATATTGCATTTTGACTTATTTAGATTTATTTTTATGCGATACGCAGAACAATCAGGCATATTAACAAGGATATATCATCTTCATCACCAACCTCTAGGATTAGTCTCATTAGATTGTTTCGTAGGTTAGCTAACTTGGTTCGACTCCAACCGTTGCCATTAATCTCAATACAGTAAATTAGCTGGCACCGTAACGGCAGCCAATTACGTGAAGACGTAATTAAAACCAGCTCTCAAAACAACGTGTATATCAAATATATTTTGAAAAACGTCCACAATATATTACAATAAATTTTATTAGTAGGACTTTGGTATATTTGATCCTAAATCCTAAATAAAACAGCATGACGCGAACAGTTCACCTCTTCTGTCTGTTTAGCTGCTAAGTAAGTAGAAAAGTTTCTTTACGATGTTCTAATGTAAAATCGGCTTCAGGGTAAAACCATTCCCTGTATTTATTTCCCATATTGCGTTTCCAATGAACACACTTAAGATTATATGACTTTCTTTATTAGTCATACAACCCAATAAGCAAAGCAGTAATTTTTTATTTTTTATATCTCTCCTTAGTGAGTTTCTTGAATGCCTCTTAAAGATTCCTTCGTTTTACGGGCTTAAGTTGGAAGAGATAAATGTAATAATATATTTGTCAATCCTTACATACAGTCTCGTCTTCATTATATTAAAGGGTCAGGTTTTATAACTCTCTTATGACCGATTTATTAAGCAAGCTCATTCGTCCCTCGATCATTAAAAAATCAGGATAGAAAAATCTTTGGTACGTTTTAAGTCTTAACATTTTTATTAACTTGCATATAACAGACATAAATAGAAATAAAAGCTCATTGCTAAACACATTTATCTTGTTATGTATGGGAAGAATATAACTTGAAAGATTAAATTGGTGGTATTTTATAACTGAAAATATGTGGTAAGAAAACCATTGAAGATTCGTCGATAGGTATGCAACAGTGCCGAAAATTTGGTGTTTTTATGTTGATTTTCAGATCTACAAACGCCATCTTTAAACCTTCAAGTTTACTGAAACCATATATTGCTTACGAGTTCACTTCCTTCAGAAGATATAAATGACTGTAACCCTTCAGAAGTGACAGTGAAGTATTCAAATTTCAGTCACATCCACCAAATAACATTTACACTACAGAAGTAATTACACTCAAACTGAAACGTTATCCGTTTCAAAAACCAAACGCACATGAATACGGAAATGACACACACATTTTGCTTCCTACTTTTTCTCGAAGGAGATTCAAACCGAGTATATCCTGAACAGAAGTTCCGAGTGATATAATTACTAACTTTCCTGGTTCTACTTATCTTTGTCGTGTGTAATAATTATTCCTACAACATTCGGCGTCCAGTTTCTTGTTTGTGAAATTCTAGATGCACAGTGTGAAACTGATGCTGGCATTTCTCACACTCTGCCAATTGAACCTCCTAGACGACACCAGATTTATATTTCAAGTTTGTAGGATAATTGCACATCCTGACGGAGATCCACGAATGTCCCTTGGCGTAAGAAGGTTCCTTATATCGATAAAGGTAACGAATTTGGAAACAGGATAGTCTGATTCTAGATTCTTCGAGAAACAGGGGACTGTGGCCCACCCTAGCAGTCTGTGGCAATTGACATTCCTGCAGGGTGAGGTCGTTCATTACCTGCTATCAGTCACTGGCTGATCCCACAGCTACTTGATGCCTCATATATCACAACACTACGTGGCGCAAGAGCGGACTATGACCAGATTTACACAACAAAACTGAGATACCGCAACTGATTTCTGCCAAGTTATGTAAAATTTACACTATTTGTAGAGCTCTGTGTGTTATATCTAACAGCTAAGGCGATTAACCTAGTGAGATGAAACGGGCAATGAACGTAGCACGCATGGAGAAAACTGAAAATGCATACGAAACGTCGGTTTTAACAGGCCAAGAGAACAGAACGGTTAGATGACACAGGAGATGAAATTTCTGGGATAAGAAGACGTAGTCACTACCTCTGTTTATTGCCGAGTGTGGGGGCATACCTAATACAGTACAGTTTCTTGGCGTAAGGTTCTCGACAGCAGGTATAAGGCACCCGTCTCTCTCTTTGCTATTAGTTGTTTGAAGCCTTCGCTACTTTTGTGCACATAACTCTAGGCGGACAACAGAATTAAAATTAATCTTAATGAATAGAGGTCTTAATATGTGGAGCTGGATTTAAGGGACTCCAAATTGTGTCCAGTCGCGATATCGTGCAAAACACGGAAATGAACCTTTTAGTTCCCTAAATTGCGAAGTTTTTAAATGGCTCAGCAACTATTAATTTCCCAAGAAGAACTTTGCCTCATGACGTCAGATACATATTATATTTATTGACAAAAAACGCCATACGTGTCACACAGAACTGTAAATACGTCGAAAATGAAATAGTCATTTATTATATCATACATACCGAAGACTGGGTTTGTCTAACACGGGTTTTTGAGGAATACAGTTCTAACATCACCATCTGCAGTGACGCTTTTTTTCTTAATACGCAATCAATACAATGATAAACTGTTATTAAAACGCACCACTGTAGAGATATGGGTAGGTACAAAAAGTTACCTAACCACTGAAAACGCCTTACAAACTGGAACAAGTTGTTACTGAAAGACAATAGCATATCTCGAGATATCTAGACGGCAATAAAATACACATAACACAAATGCATCCGTCGTACAAGAAATGCTCTAATGCGTTCTTCCTGTGCGCTTCGTAAATAATCATATACACCGAACAGCATCTAACGTGAAGAAAATTACATTATCTATTATTTTCAGAGCTCTTTTGTTGGCGTCTGGCTGAAAGGAGAATGCTCCTTTTTGGTTTGTAATGCGCGGCCAGACCACTAAGACTGGAGGAATACAAAAGAAATGTTTTACTTTATAACAGAACATCGGCAGATTAATAACAAATCTTAGCAGGGAGGTGGGATTGATTTTGGAATTAATGACACTGCATTTCAGCACGATTTTACTTCTAGATCAGGATACTACACTTCTCAGGCTCTAAGGGATGAACAAAAGTGCCGAGGATAATATTTGTACGTAAGGGGTAGATTACCCGGAGTTCTTGTTGACATAAGTGAAGCGAAACTTGCACTAAAAGCATTGGAAAGCAATCAAATGAATAAAGCACCCATACGACGTCGTTACAAGCACCTACGCCGTTTCTGCACGCGGTTTGAAGGCTCGAGATAAATCGAGGTCCATCCGTCACTTTGAGCGTCGCATTCACGTCCTTCCAATGGATGCTCCATACGTGCACCGGGCTCTTTAACCTTATCACATACTTCATATCATTTTGATTCCATCCCTGACATATTAACCTCATTTTTCACCTCTTCATTTCTGAGTGCGTCACATTCATAAAAAATAGATATTACTACATTCACCAACAGTTCTTTGTATTCACACAACTTAAGAGTGATTTTACAGATTGGCCTAAGCCATAAATATAACTTTGTGAGTAATAATGTAACCAAAAGAGTCTCTTTATGATACCCAATAGATGCAACCATCCAGCCATATTTATTATTTCGAATTAAGTTCTTACACTTAAATGAATCACAAACTTTACATTTCTCATGCGTGTCCAAGTACCTGTTCATTCTCTACATTACAAAACCAAGAAAGCGTATTTAAATAATTAGTGATATCTAAATCCAGCAAAAGAATTGTAAACTATTTTTCACTTTGTATCACCTAAAACAAGCGAACGTCGTACCATTAAAGACAGCCAAGTTTACGAACATGCAGAGAACCATATCAATCATATAACGCATAAGAACTACCTGTGTCATTTGAGTATGACGTAGATTCATATCACTTAACTAGCACAGCAGTGAAGATAAAAGAGATAGGAAGCAGCTAATTACGTTCCATAAAATGTGTTTACTACACTGCTACCAGGTGGCAGTACTCTCAGTAATGTATTCCATATAAAAATTTGTTTGGTGCAACCTGTCAAATTCCACCGCCCCCTCTCCGTTTCTAGATCTTTCACGCGATTACGTAATGCATTTGAAATTAATAAAGAAAAGATACATTAGGTCTTTTTTATTTAAACTTCATATAGACCACGACACGGGGCAGATGTGGCACAATTTAATAAGGTTTAACTGGGTGAAAGGGTCTCTAAAAAGAGAAGCGTAAGGAGAAAAAAATGCTAACCGAGTCATTGTAATAAGACGCATGTGCTGAAAGGATACGTTAATAAGAGAGGCGGAAATTTTTCGGTTGCGGGAACGTAATTAATACCTTAAAGAAACAGCGTATAATGAAATAAGTTATATTATGCAAATTATGGCAATCAACTTTTCATTACAAATGTAAATAAGACACATTTTCTCTCAATATTTCATCCTATTCGTATTTTATATACTCTGAATAAAATTCAGTCGAAGAGACAACGAACAGGTGGGTTTATCTGTGTGGCCCCAAAATGTGGCATATAATTACCACAGTATAGAAGGAACTTGTCACAGGACACAGAGAAAAAGGGGGATGGAGGAAAATGAATGACTGATAGCGTCATTTGCGCTGCTCATCAAATGATGGGATGATCAAGTCAAAGAGGATAAGATGGGTAGAACTCATGGGAAATATTAAAAATGTACAGAATGCTAGTAGGAAAGCGGAAAAGAGAATAGATCACTTGGAAGACAAAAAGATGACGGGAATATAATATTAAAATTGATCGTAAAGATAGGGTGTATGGAACTGGACTTTATTTGATTTAAGATGATGACCAACAATAAGGTACGATGATGTTCTCCTGTATTATCATCGATAGGTGCCAACGTTTCGGAGAAATATATTGTCTCCATCTTCAGGGCTGAATTCTTACTGCGAGCATTACCCTGATGCTGGAGGCAGTAAGCATCTCTGAAACATCGGTCAGCTTCTGCAAGAAAATTGGCCGTTGCATTACATAGCACTACGCCTATTAGTTTTTAATTCATTTTCAAAATACAATTCCAACTATTTGTGCCCTTCTTGCCGTGAAAGGTCAGGAATTCCCATCGACAAAAATGTGTGTGGTAAGACGTATCAATTTTGATGAAATACATTTTTCACTTGTGCCGCTTTGCAGACCTTCACAGATAAAATATTGTCCAAATGTCAGTATATTATGCAAGGAATTAATTATTATAATACAAATACGATGTATAATAACGTTATCTGAAATGATCGGTCACTGGCGGAAATACATTAACATACCTTCAATAGACCATTTATAACTCACCGATAAACAGAACGTTTAACATAACACATAGATGTGTGTCATCGGTATCTCAATATTTCGTACCGCCATCAGATACTGACACTCGACACATTATCACTACCAAGTATATACATCACTGAAAACTTGCTCTGTCAAAACACAAGGTGCATCACATGAAAATATTTGGAGAGCCAGTCAATAACTCAGTCAGCGGTTTTATTTAACGAGTATCAGAACCATTCGCCGTTTGTATTACACATTTTAAGAAGTGATAGGTTAGACGTCCAAAGTTAAAAACTTATAGGATAGTGGTAACTATATGTACCACATGCTTTAACGTTCAGTAACTCGGTTTCTATGTCACATAGTGCGTTTATGGGTTTCACTTTGTTTTCGGAATAAATGCCAACAATTTTCATAAATATATCTCTGGATGTAGGAGCCAAATCTAAAACTTCTTGACGATGGTGAAGAGTCAGTTGAATAAAAATTTTCTTGGATATTATCCATCGTCTAGTAAATATAAAACGTAAAACGACGTTTCGGAGATGGGACTCTATCTCCGTCTTCAGGTTCATACACAGTTGGGCCCACTAGATAAAGCTAATCCCTATCTCCGGAGATAGGGATTAGTCCCAACTCCGAAACGTCGTTTTACGTTTTATATTTACTAGACGATGGATAATATCCAAGAAAATGTTTATTCAATTGTCTCTTTATATGTTATATTATTTACGATTTATGTATGTGTTATGCATGACTGAACAGTTTCTCAGTAATGACATTACATTGCAAAACGTTATACTTCACAAGAACTGATACTATTAGGCAGCTTTTAGAAAGATCTAGAGGAGATGAAGGTAAGGGATACAAGAGAAGGAATAAAGCTGATATTGAATGAAGAAACGAAATAATTCTCCCAGTGGATAACATTGGGAATTCTTCACTGGTTATTACATATACAATTGGGTTACATATTTTCTCATGAAGATCCAAACAAATAAACTCGGACTGACACGATAATTGTCGTACACGAAATTAGGAAACGTATATCAAAGATGTTCAGTTTCTACCGACTATACTTTTAAAAAGTTTGCTATAAAGTAAATTCAGTTTAGATGGCATAATTATAGAAAAGAAAGAAAACATGTGTACGAAATATAACATATGAAACTGTTTCAACAACCAAGTAATGAAATATTTTGGGAAGAACGGAAGAAAACAAAATATAACTGAAGGAATTGAAATTTGTTTAATCAATATGCGGAACGAAGAGGCCTATGTTAAATAATAAAGACGTTAAATCGTGTGACTAGAACAGCTGCTCATTTGTTTCAGCTGCCAGATGCAGATTTAATCCGATGTTACGGCGATCAGTTAGAGTTTACTGCAGGTATAAAATGAAGTCGTTCCAGAAAGATTCTTAATACTTCCGGCCGGACACGTTTCAGGAAGTAAAAATCAGCCTCGATAATTATTTTGTACTTGTTTAAAACATTCATAGCATATGTATTTAACAAGTTGGAGCGTTGATAAGACGTATTTTAACACTAGTTGGCATTTCTGTGTCGTATATGAAAAGTCCCGGGTCCGAATCTACACCCAGAACCTAATGTGATTTTTGAGATTCGCCGCTGAATTGTTGTTACGCAGAGAAATAATTTTACACATTCCTAGAAAATGTACAAAAATGTTCAGATGAGAAGTTATGATAAAAACAATAACGTATTTTTTTATATACGCCAACAAACACCGCGATATACAATATGCATATAATTTAAAAAATACGCCGTAACGCTTCGACTGGATTCACATAATAAAAAAATAATTGTATAACTAAAAATTCCCTTCTTCCCACCTTTCAACCTGAAAACGGAAGCAGATCCAGCTTCCGAAACGTAACGTTCCTTTTCAAAATATCACAGTTATCAAGTTAGCAGTAACACGTGCTGACACAAGGTGCTTAAAAATGTAGCAGATGAAACTTTATATTCTACAACTTCCAATTATGGTGCACAAGATTGGTACAACTTGAAATAAAATAACTTATGTTACAGGAAGTACTGACCGAAAAAAATCAAAGTGCCACGCTTTCCGGATGTTTGAACAAATTTACACACTTGTAAAAAATAACTAGCCTAGTTGTTGCGTTGTTACTATGTATGAATACATTATCTACCTCCTACATTATTCGGCTGTTTAACAAGAATATCTT
>NW_019059934.1:552880-564906 GCF_000696155.1 Zootermopsis nevadensis
GAAACCTGGATGGAATAATTTTATAAAATATGAAACATTGAGCCTTTATAAGTCACTGTGGAAATGTTAAAAATTTTATAACCAATAGCATTGAATGACATCGGCTTGAAAGTTACAGAAATAATACTTAATGCGCGCTACATGCCGCGCCCATCTCATCTACTATGCTGTGTAATATACACCATTTTCAAATCTGTCATTTGCAATTTGGTCATCAGATTAACTATCGTGTTCATACATCACAAGTACAAATCTAGTGGCTTAAAGCTAACATAAATACACACATAATATTGAACAATATCACAAATTATTTTCATTGATTCAACTGGGGTAAATGTGAAAGGAAATCGCTGTGGTCTAATTTAACGAATTTCAGTCATAGACTGAGGAAAACAACGGAAAATCTCTGTCAGGGTAGCCGAATCGAGGCTAAGATTTGAACTAGAGACGTCAGAAGTTCAGGGCAAGAGTGCCAGTCACTCCACCACGGCGTTTATGAGACTGGCAAGATGCTGAACCCGGGACCACTTGCAAAATATCACGCGCACTGGTCCTGAAGACATTTTACATATATTACCCTACAATAACAGTACCCACATTTATGTCGCAACGACTGTACAGAGGTGTTTAAATTCGTGATACCGCGAGCGGAAAAAAAGTTTCTGTCCTCGGTTTTCGCCTCTGGAACAGTAATGGAGAGTGTCGGGGGACAACCTGGCTCAATGATGTATGCCACGCAGTCAAGTATGCGCATGTAAGCTTGCCCCCCTGAGAGCTCGGAACCTGGGTTCCTCTTTTTATCAGTGTAAAAATGACTCAAGTTGTCAGTTTTCATCTGCATGGCGTTAGTCGGGCAAACGCGACAAATCCAGTGTAACCAAAAAACTCATTCGTCAGGGCGTTTTTGGATAACTTCGAATCAACTCAAGAATGCCCCAACTTCATTGTTCCCGATGTTTGAACCCGATACTCGTCCCTATCCGGAGTAACTCCCTTCTTCAGAAGCAAATAGTCGCTCAGATGGTCCAGGAATTCAAGGCGTTTATTGGAGCCCAAAGTTTCGTCACCTTGTTCTCAAAATCCCAGTGTTATCAGATAACCTTCTTAAGAAGCTAATATTCGTTAAGCTGGACTTCATAATGATAAGTGTTGTGTCTTCTTTGCGATATGGACTAAGTTCTTAAAAATTAATATTAAATAATACATTCGGTTTAATAGGGTTAAATGTTCGTTTTATTTGCCGTGAAAACAGCGCACGTCATTCTTATATTCTAAGTGCAACCTGGTGGAAATAAAGAGTAACTTAATCCCTTGTTGAATCCAGTTCTTATTTGTATTCGTTGAGAGACCTGGATAGAGTCATCCATAAATTTTATAAGCGCGGAGAATGTCAGCAGATATACCCACACCACGAGGTGATAATAACTGATGATCAAGACATTCTTGTATTATTGTAAGACGTGGAATTATGTTCATCGTGCCAAGCATTGCAATGTCCCCTACAGTGTGTCCCCACGATCAGTGCCGCAAAATGGCGGGAGCTGGACCCTAGGGCCGGGACCATGTTAAAGCCCTTCTTGCTAGGACAGAGTGGCTTCACCAATATTACTGGAGTAATGAACCCAAGGAGAATTAATTGGTCGAAATATGTAGCACGCATGAGGAAGATAACGTAGACAACTTTTATAGATAAACCTGACAAGAATATACTACTTCGGAGATATAGGATTTGACGAAAGGATAATATTAAAAATGTATCTTAAATAAATATGTTATGAAGTTGTAGACTGGATTCAATTGTTTCAGGTTAGGTTTAGGACGGAGGGCTCGTTTGTGAACATGCTAACGAACCTCCTCGTTTTATAAAAGGCAGAAATTCTTGAAAAATGAAAGAAAATTGTTTACTCAAATAGAACTTGGCTCCATGGACTTATTTATTAAGGCGGCTGGTCTTCTTTCAAGCTACCATCCACTCAGATAATTTGCCTGTTTGCCTGAATAACCGATATCCTAGTACAGAACCGAACCGTGTACCTCCCTAATATCAGTCCGCGACATTAATACACCACGCTTATAAACAACATTTTCGGTATTATATAGGCGAATAGCAGTGTGACACTTTATCTGCTATGAATGTCATTGGTAACGAAAATTCGTCTAAATTATGGGCTATATAGGCCACTGCTACATTTTTCTGCTGAATAATTTAGTCTCTTGTCCAGTTTGCTTACCCAAGCAAGGCCATTTATTTCCGTTTATTTATTCTGTTATGGCTCTGACCAAGTTTTATTATCAGGAGCAAACCTGTTACAAGTGATCTAAGCTTCTGTTAACTGAATAAATTTTTCGTGTTTCCGATTATACAGAATCCATAATTTTAGATCTCTGTGGCGGAGAACAGCAATCTTCTGGGACACTGCGGCGTATAGTCTGGTGAAAATTGACTGAACCTTCACTGGTGCTTCCTTTTACCACCATCAGAACAATGATCTGACACGTGGGTGGATTTATACCAGACTACACGGCGCAACATCCAAGAAGATAGCCATCTTGGTACTCACTGCCGTGAGAACCTCAAATCCCACTTATCATACATAGTGATAGCCATTCGAAGTCTCACACTTTATTCAGTTGATAAACCATCGTTAAACAAAGGAACCTAAACACGTCTCATGTATTAATATCGTGTAGTTGTGATATGCAACCCGGTTGTCAGATGATACACTGCTTTGTAATGGCCTATTAAGTATACGCTACAGTCAAATTAAATTTCGTCAGAAGCAATGTAGATCTGATTTCGAAAATGTACATCAGATCATTTTGATGTGAGGCAGTTGTCTCTTCTTCAACTCAGCGATCTCTAACTTGATGGTAAATGGGTGAGACAAAATGCTGGGTTCTGCGACACAAAACTTAAGCTCGTAATGACGGGTGTTTGAAGAAAAGTAACTAAAAGAAATCAGCTTAGAAACTGTTACATATCGGATGCCAAGGACCGTTTTATATCTTGAAAGAATTTGTGACCAGAATTTTCATTCAAATGCTTCGACCTATATGGTAAAGTTGGCCGGAACTACAAAGTGACAATTATCGAATTGAGCCTCACATTTCCAATTCCACGTCACAGTTTTCACGTACAGCCTAATCACAAAGACTGCATCGTCGTAAAGAGAATGGTCTTTAATTACATGTCACAAAAATAGTAAGGGTTGCATTAAAATATTTGTTACTACTAATTAGGCTTAATAAGAAGATCTGGTAAGAAAGAGATGAAGTACAGTCTCTCTCCTGCGAATCTAACTGAGCCTACAGTGTCCTTCCTCACTCTCTTCATGTAAGTTTCGATTAATACCCCAAAATAAGGCACAGTCGCCTCTTTCCACATGTCTACCAACTGATATTCAATGACGATTTTCTCATCACATTTAACGCTCTATAACCTCTGCAGATGAAACAATTAAATTAAATAACAACACTCAGTTATATCCTCCCCTACCTTTCAAATGTATATTTTTTGTTTTGTGACAGAAAAGACGACAAATTCAGTTTCCTGTCAACGAGCAAACTTTATCTACAATACAGAATTATATATCTTGTTCTCTGCTGCAGAACAAATCTCGTTTTAAGTAACATGTTTCAGGAACCTCTTGTGATTAAAAAAAACGAACCTGTATTCTTAAAGAAAAGCCTATAAAATGCTTACATGCCATGATTAAACGCGCTGCTTCCACTGGTATATGAAAATTTGTCAAACTCCTTTATACGACTTCATAGAGCCAACAGTTGGAATGATTTGCAAACCGGTACCCAAACAGCAATAAGAAAGTGACCACAGTAACACATTACATTAGAAGCAGCAGTTACTGGTATAAAAATAATGAGCACACACATGAGGTACAAATGTAAACAGGAGGGTACAGGATACTGGGTAAACGTGGTGAAAGCGACCGAGCCAGTAACTCGCATTTAGAAGTCCCTTGATTGAATCTCGGCCGGTCACAGTGGCCGTTCGGTCTGAGACTTGGGTTCGAATCCCACTCAAGGCATGGATGTTTATCCGTGTCTTTCTGCGTTGTGCTGTCCTGTGTACAGGTAGAGGCCTTGCGACGGGGACTCCTAACAAATGGCTAAATAGATTAAGTGACCTCAAAAAGAGACGGCCAACACCCACACTGAGTTTTAGAGTCAGAGATGAGATTAGAGATTAAATATCATTTTCAATTCAGTCTCCTGTTCTCCAAATGAATGATGTGAAGTTACCTTAATTCTGAATAAATCTGATCAACATGAAAGTAGGAAAAATACTCTCCAGTTTTTATTTAAAATATTCCAGACCGTACGTCTATTTAAGCTAGAAAAATATATAACTCATTTTCATTAATAACATAAAATACTACCAAATGCACATGTTCATAAATCACTAACGATTTCCGGTTTTCCATGTTACCAAATTAATTTTTAGATTAAACCGATCTTTCAACGAAGCTCAAATCAAATTTCAATTTTGATAGACAAAAAGAATCATAGGATAAAAAATGATATATAATCAAATCCAAGGAGCAGAGTCCTTATTCAGAAGATAATGATAGCAAAAATGCGTTATAGTCTAAGTCCTGCAAATTAATAAACCATTTGTTAGAATACTTAAATCTCGCTCAATGAGATACAGAAGAAATAACCCTTTTGTTAATTTTCAATTTGAAACTTACAGGACTTGACACACTGAGATTTTCATTGGTCCACATTTATGCACTAAATTAAACCTTACGGATGCTCGTAATTCCACACTGTCTTTGTTTCTTACAATGAGAACCCCGCCAATCAGTATCTTGAATCCTTCGGGTACGTCACTTTTATTAGGATAAAACAGAATATTTTGTGTGTGACTGTACCACCAGAACGTGCGGGAAATGAGTGTGTATATTAAATTTTTGTCACATCGTATATTTTATAGCCGGTTCCCATAAAACCAAGCGACATTTTTTCCAGCAAGAAATTGTTGGGAGTGCCAGTAGCAAGTAACAACTGTTGCCTGGTTACCAAAACCTGTTGTAGGCCTATTCCAAATTCAGAAGGCACCGAAATGGGAACCTGCATCCATGGTCTTAACACACGACAATGGTAATACAACATCAGTGTTATATATGAACGAATTGACGGTGGGCTGAATAAGTTGCTCTGTTTAGAAGAAAATGAGTGGTTATAAAATCATGGTTTGCGAACCTTTTGGAAAGAAGCCACTTTAAAAACCGGAAAAGAAGATCAGAGGACAACAAAAATGCCCCCCTTCCTCCAACCGTACACAAATTCCTCAAATGCCCAACATCGCCACTTTAGCTATGAAGACGGAGGCAATAAGTTTCAGAGAAACTACAGACGTGGCTCCAAAGCCCAGAACAACATCATAAATAAGAAATTAGTTTCTAAAATGGAAAACAAACAGCATTCTACAGATAAGAACATGACCCAGGCACGCAGATGTAAAAGTTCATCTAAAGCTGTGGACTACATATTACGAGACACAAAAAATCCTTTTTAAAAAATGGAGTCAGGAGCAGCTTGATTGTCTTCAGCAGGTGACAATTCCGGCTCTCACTCTGTTAAGCCATAATTCAAAGAGAAATCTAGCCAGTGGTAATGAGCTCGCATTGTCATCACCTGGTGGTCCACGCAGCCTCCGGCCACTGAGTCAGATTGTGGCGCGCGATCAAGGACCGGAGATTCAGTTATGTTAACAGCTCGTAGGCCCTCATGAACGAAAATAACGTTTCTTTAAGCTGAGCTGCTTTATGCACCTCGATTTAAGTGATTTCTGAGATTAAAGAGTGCAGGCTTCAAGGTGTGCACCATCACTGCTTTGTAATTCAAGATTTTGAGACGAAGGACTTGAGCCTACTTTTCAACAAACATAACGAGGCGTGAGATGGGCAGGTCCTGCAATGAACAGAAGAGAAAGGCCAGTTTGAAAACCTAACCAGCAGCTAAAAAAGCAGTATTAAACTGAATCTTGGAGGAATAGGACGTTAGGGCGCAGATTGGATTCATCTGGCTCATGACAGGGATCAGGTTCTTGTGAACACTGTAGAGAATCTTACGGCTACACAAAACCGATTATTCCCTGACTAGTTTAATGTAATCGATACAGAATTATCACTGAGCTCCTTTAAATAAATACACAAATAAAAATTACCGATAATTTACCACGAAATAATTTTTTCTAGATGATTCGTAGAGATTTTGAAGGATCTGAAGTTAAATGTGTTGGGGGGGGGGAGACGGAAAAGACTAAGGTCCACTACACAGCCCTTATGCCTCACGTACCCTCAGCAACTGATACAGTGTCGTTAAGGAACACAGGGCAATAAATTAAACATTGGGGCAGGATCTACGGTTGGAGTCGAACAACAGACTCCCTCGTTCTGTCAACGCGACATCCAACTGTCCTTCTTCCATTCCGTCACTCACCCGAGATACTCTTCATCACGAACAGCTGTTACTTTTGTATGAATACAGCTTTTGTTTTCTGGGAATAAAAGAAAAAATTGTTTGATGCTTTCAAAAAACCCAGTCTGATGTTTGTAAGGAGAAAAAGCGGGTGATGGACGCCAGCATTCCACCTGCCTGCCAGCCGTAACAAATTCGAGTGCTGTGTACCACGCTCGCTTTACTTCGACTGCTTCTCCGGTCGCGTCGATATTTACATTCTACAGATTTGTTTGACTTTGCGGTATAAACACGGCGTGCATAAAATGAACGCACGATGTCGAGTCCTTTCTGTTTATCCATCTGTCGGCACGCCTCAACTTCAGAATTACTGAACAAATTGTGATTAAACCTCGTTCGAATATTTATTCATTTATAATTTATTCAATGACGCTTGTTCAGTAGCTCAGACAGCGTGGAAGGAAGGGTTCGTGGCCTAATTTAGGGTATTATTCCGGCATTTGTCTGCATAGAAGGCCTCCATACCGAAATTTTATCCAGGGATCTCCCAAATACGAAGTAGCAGTGCTAACAATTCGACCAAGACGTTCAGTTCGAATAATAGAATGTTATTCCAATAGTGAAATATTCTTTCTAATACAGGATTTATAAGACTCAAAAATAAGAGCTTAGGAAAATGTTTTAATTTAAGAAAGAATTAACATTGGGACGAAAATAATCACACAATGAGGAGCTTCATAATTAGTACTGTTTATTATTAGGATTATGAATTCAATTAGGATTGTACGAACAAGGCATGTAGCACGCATAGCTGAGGTAAGAAAAATATACTTTTAGACGGAACACCTGAAGGAAAATGATCACTTTAGAGACCTAGAGCGAATAATATTAAAGCAGATCTTAGGAAGGTGGGATGTGAGATTTGGGAATGGATTCAGGGTAAGGTTTGGTAGCTGGTACTTGTAAACACAATAATAAATATCTGCGTTCCATAAAAGACGGGAAATTTCTATAGTAACTGAAGGATTACCTTCTCATATTTTCTGCTCCATGAAGTTACTTATGTACAAAGCTCACATCAAATTTTGTTGATATTTCTTTAAGTAACGTCTCGTGAAAAATTGTATACAGGTACAAAACATAAATATCTGCACGATGTACAAAGTTTACTTAAAATATTTCTCGACATGGTAAATATTTAACAAACTTCAAATAAATTATTTATGGCTACGCTGTATATACGAGGTGTCACTAGGTTTAACACAACAGCTCAGTACCAGTAATAAACGAATACCATGGGAAATGAGGTATTAGTTCTGAAAATCTTATACAAGCCTTAAACTTACATCAGTAAGACATTGCAAAAGCACCTAATGTCCGGTATGTTGGTTATTCAACGACGCTGTGCAGACTTCAAGCGTCACTTTTTGTTCAAGTAGATGAGTACGTTACGTACAGTGATCGAGAAAGATCGAACAAAAAATGGCGGACGACTGTTCCAGAATACTGCCACAAATTGAATCATGATGAGATGAGATATAAGGTTTGTGTTGTCGCAGCAATGAATCTTGGATTTCAGTACTACTAAAAAGATCATTGTTCTATTATCAATTAATTTCTTAACATTAGTATTCACTTATCGGTCATCTGTTAATCAACTAGCTTATTGTACTTAAGTTATTACACTTACAGCTCAGTTCTTATTTATTAACCAGTTAATTAACATATTCCATTCTTCGCGCATTGCACCCGCTAATTACATATTCAAGCACTGTTAAAGCAATTAATGTGCTTGATACCAAGGGCTTCCGCAACAATAATGCGTTCAGACACAATACCTCGTTTTACACAAAGGCAAAATTCCCTGATACGTCATATTCAAAAACACACTCATGCCTTACAAAATAACTTTCCTCTTTCTTAATTTCACATAATCACATGTGATTACTGAGCAAACAATCCGTCCTCTTTCTTAATTTCACATGTGATTACTGAGCAAACAATCCCATGGCACAGAAAAAATCTTGAAAACTTATATTATTTTAAGTTAATAAAGAAATTCCCTGCTTTTATAGAAACTGAATGCTCATTACCGTGTACATCAAAGCTCGTCATTCTTCCAAGAACATTTTTAATATTATCTTCCCACACACGCCTAGTTCTCCGAAGTTATCCCTTTACCTAGAAGTAGTCCAATCGATATTGTACAGAGCCACGCATTTTTTATTTATTGGATTTTTTGTATACGGCAATGAACACACGGGCTCGGTACAATGAAAGTACTTTCTTAAACATCCAAGTAACTGTCAGGACTTAAGATATTTTGCCAATTTAATTTCTAATAAATTTCGAAAATGTGTCATTACAGTTACCCTATGGAGGTAATGAACACGTCTACCTGTATTAATAACACTACTTCCTATGACTGGAACCCCTGCACGTTAGACTGCACACACGTTGCCTCACAGCATAGTAATTAGCGCTGCGTTTCAATTATCGTCTGCACTGTCAGTCCACACTGGGACATCGCCTCTGATCGGCCACGATGTCAGGGTGACATCGTGGCCGATCTGTGTCCGATTCGTGTCCATTCACCGTTTGGACAAGACGATTTAACTGTAGGAGTTGAGGTTTTCATGGCGGTGAGTCTGAGGATGGACGCAGCAAGGACCTCTGAAACGTCGGTAAACATCTACCAGACAACATGGTGCAACAACCCAGAACACAGCCGTCATAAGACGATTCATACTTTTCAGGTCCGGGTCAGGACCAATATCGACTAAAATAAATGGATTTATGAAGCGAAGAAGTGGATTTCGTATGATTCTCTCTGAAAACAGCGATAGCCAGCTGATCAATTTAACGGTGAAATGTTGTGTTTTCTTTGCGGTACGGACTAAATTCTTAAATATTATTCAGAGTAGCTCAGGCTTCAAAGCCCGTCACTGAACATGACCCTGAGCTTCAGCCATCCGTCTGCTGTCCTCCCATGATCCATTCTAATGTTATCCTCCCAGCTTCTAGGTGTTTCAAGTGACCTTGATTACCTTAACCATACGAAATAGCCAGCAGGCTATAATCTATATTTTGAAGTTCTTTGTTAAGTAATTTTCTTTAATTTTCAACTAATTCAATAAACAGACACAAAACAGCAGGGAAGTGAAATATTTCTTTCAATTTTTGTTCAGGCGAATTGAATTGGTTCCAAGCCTTTCATTCTGTTCGTTCTGGGAAGGCAACATTCAAGAAGAAGTAAATATCTATTATAACGAGGCAATTTCTCCTCTAATTTGAAAGTATCATTCTTAAGCTATATCCACAAGCATCGCCTTCAAAGCAGGAACAAAAAGAAATGGAATGCGAACAAAAACCACAGAAAATACAAACATGGAAGCCCGTGTAAGTACACGATGAAGGCTGCAGAGGTCACCATGTTACAGGAAACTTGTGAACCTTTGAACTAGCATGAACAAGTGGGAGCACGCAAATTTATGTCTAGCGCGTTTCATAATAGAAACGATTGATGGCTGACTAAGATACAATATCGCTGGTACAATAGGGCCTACTATGACAAATACTGTAGTTTCTGGAAATAAAACATTAGGAACAGCCGGTTATGGTGTGGACCATTTATGGGTTCCTAAGAATTGGACCTAATAGGTTCAATATATATTATAATGTCTATGTGAGTTTAACATTTATGCCTCAAGGTTTCTTCTCTTTATCCAGATGCCCCGTATTAACGTTTAGTCTCTTGTAGACTATTTAGGCAATAATCCTAGCCAAACAAAAGCAAATATCACAATTCAGCTGAATCACGGACTAGACGTAAGAAAAACAATGCCCAGAACAAGTTCAAGAGACAAAATACAATGATTTATTTACCACAGATTATTGGTAATGTTCATTAAATAACCCTCTAAAGCCAAGGTCATCTAAATAATATTTAAGAATTCAGTCCGCACCGCAAAGAAAACAGCACCGCCGTTACAAAGACCAACTTGTTAATCCTGCTTACAACGAGAATAAAACGAAACGCATAAATACAAAATGCTGAATTAGTGAGTGTTAAAGCAGCTGGTGCATATAGTTACCACTAGACTTTAAATGGTTACGCAATATAACGCCTCGTCTAAACTCAAATTAGCCTATTTAATAGCGTTACCCAAAAGTAACTTAATTATTCATTTCGTATTTTTATTGAATTCCGTATTTGGCAGTCAAGCAGGGTCAGATGGACTGGATACGTAGCAATCAGTGGGAATACTGAGAAATGCACGCTGATTCTCAGGGGAAAAGAAAACTTGAAAGATCTAAGAATGTATAGTAGAATAATATTAAAATGAATCTTAGAATACTAGCCTGTGAAGTGTAATGTGGATTACAGTGGAACAGTACAGGGTCTAATAAACATGATCCTGAAGCTTAGGTTCCCGTAAAAGTGGAATATTTCTTTACTAGATGAAAAACTATAAATTTTTCAAAAATGACCCTGCACAATTCAACGAGAAAATTTGACGGGGATAATGAAACGCGCTAAATGTACGTCGCATGTACATGACCACTCTCTCTCTGAGTATCGTGTTTTATTTAGATTAAAACAGGTTCTATACATGCCCTTCCTTGAGAAAGTATCACCACGTAACAACTGTAAAGTCGCCAATTAATAAAAAAAAACAGATTGGAAAATTAGCTTCCACACATATCGGAGTGATGAAGAACCCTTGGAGCAAGATGAACTCCTTACAGTTGAACTTCACAATTAAATGCGAAAAACTTGTTAATAATTAGTTCTACGATACAATTCCTTGACGGAAAAGTGACACTCAGTTCGGTCTCTGCAAGCAACGAGAAACACACTAATATTTCTTATTATCGCACGCTTTGTGGGTTCAATGTACCCTTTCATTCACTGAGAGGTCCATTAACGTAAGCCCTTTTTACAGCACTACAGACATCCTATACTCGTAAGAGTGTCATAAGTAAACAATTACATGATTTCGGTAGAGTTATTCTGCAAAAAAAAAATAATGAACAACGGTCACTTTCAGCACCCCCTTTGGTCAGTTTACTTCGTGTGAAGAAAACGTCTGAGGCCCACAGCGTTTCAAAGTAAATTAAACTGTGGTTGAGCAATTTTAGTAACAAACCTTTGGATAACCACAAAGTTCTTTACTTATTAAACTGCCTGTTTATAATTTAATATTGCCTTCTTTATCAATATGTATTTTAATTACAGGAACAGACCCCCCGAAGAAAGATTAACGGCCCCATGATGTACCAGATTCCTACTTTGGGTAACACTGCACAAAATGCCACATTCTAACATTTGGTAAAAATATATAATAAAATACAGGTCAATACACAAAACTATATTTGGGTGTTAAAATTTAAAATTTAAATGTTAAAATTTTAAATTTTAAATTAGCGCCATTCATCACTATAAGGATGTTACATTTGAGCGCTTTCATTCATTTCACAACATGTTTCGATGTAATACATCATCTTCAGGTGTTGTTTTTTTAAAACTATTTTATATTTTAATGCATGCCTTTCAATAATTTATTATTGTAATATGTGTT
>NW_019059934.1:564920-585464 GCF_000696155.1 Zootermopsis nevadensis
TAAAAAGCCGCACACCCCTAAGAATATGTCAATTTCTGATTTCTAGTGTCTAAAATGGCCAGACCTGAAACAGTCCACGTATGCTAATCTATAATGATGTTGATGCTGAAGCTACATCAGAAAATTCTGAGTCATTCTGTGCATCTGTGTTGAGTTCACGATAACCACCAGCAAACAAAGAGAAGTCTGATTGGTTTCGCTTCGACTTACCACTTAAATACCTGGATGAAACCAGAACCATGACAAAAACAGTGGCAGTAGTGACGCGAGAAAGAGTAAATGACTTCACAGTTTACCGAGAAGATGAGATGGGCGATCAAAGTTTTATGAAGGTACATCATAATTAAAATTTCAGCTCTTTTGTCTCCAGGTGTCTCCGGGCGACCTTTCAAATTCGGCACGAGACTTACAACACAGTGTTTATCGACATAATTTACACAGAAATATAGTTCGCTTCACGTACGGACCTTATTTTCAGAGCGTCCTTATGAATTCAATTAATAACATATTTTCGAAACTGTCTTTTTTGACTCAGTATTGCTGCAAGTTTTAAGCTTTTCCATCACTTATTTTACTTCCACGCTGCAGTAGAAACGTGTCTAAAAGAACTTTATCATCTACACAAACATATTTTACTTAGTATATTTTCTGCTTATTCAAAATGTATGATACAATTTAATTTTGGGGAGGATTAAAAAATGCTGATGAACAATGTTATTGTCTATAAGATATTAATTATGTTTTAAGCGCCCTACTTTAGGTTAACTTCAAGTAGATTTCTGAGAAATGGTTCGTCGGAAAACAAGTTGGTACAGGGCAAATAGATATCCGATCTCGCTGCTTACATTTAACTATCGTTAAAAAAAATTTGTCATCTACTCACCTACGATTCCACAACACGCCAAAACCCTTAAACACAGCAACAAATACAAACTACACCCACTAAATTTTACAAGGATTAGGACTGTACCATGATTTTACAATACTTAAAATTTTACCTCCTCTCCAAACCTATTATTTCCTTCTGATCAGTAGCCACGACAGAGTAAAAGCTAGTTTCTGTCTGATTGGCTCGGCGACGTTCAAATAGAAGGCGACACAGTGGCAAGCAGCCGCGTCACAGCTGTGTCGTCTCTTAATTTCAATACGTCACGCAGTAGGGTACCTCAAATGACTGGATTCCCGCCTTGACACTACACCAAGCATTTGTATTCAAGTCCAGAGCGAAAGACGAAGATGAACACGAGAGTGACCCATATTTAATCACTTTTTGGAAGAACAAAATTATTATCTGTGAGCTCAATTATATGAATTCTACGGAATATATCAAAACCTAGGGAATACGGCATAAATTTGAGCTAATGCAGGAAACATTAAATAAAATAAAAATTACAAATCTTATTTAATCACTTATTTAACGACTTATATCTGAGTATTTATCCTATCGGTAAGTTCACTAAGAGTCAACGAGCAAAGAAGCATTCTGCAGGCGATTACACGAAGGAAAGCTAACTGGCTGGGACATATTATGAGAAGGAATGGGTTAATGAGTGATATCACCGAAGGCCAGGTTGAAGGAAAGAGAGGACTAGGAAGAAGATTGATACAGCTAACCGACGACCTTAAACAAGGAAAGAATATGACGTTTCAGGAATTAAAGCGAGAAGCCGAGAATAGGGACAACTGGAGAGCTCTTTTTGGGCAGAGCAATGGACCTGTCGTAAGACAGAACACTTAATAATAATAATAATAATAATAATAAAAGTTCACTAATTTTGTTAATTCAAATAATAGATTATGACATAAGTTGCTTTTACCTCAATAACTGTTTATACCAATCGAAGCCTTATGTGATCAGAATGCAGACTTCGAATCTCGCTAATATGATGGATGCTTATTTTACGTCATCATAAACCAGATTACTCTACATCAAGATTCAAAGCTATTTCAAATTACGAGCAACTATATACGTCTCCGAACGACTCAGACCTCTTTTTGTGTCGATGGAAGTAATAATTTATCGATTTCACGAGCGATGAACCATCACCGTTGTATGCTTTAAACCTGAAATTACAGCGTAAAAGCAGGTGTGACAACGAAACAGTTTATAGCAAACCATGGCTGGTAATAGAGTCTCGTAGCAGCGATACAGTCTCACGGCGAGTCCTTAGTTCGAATGTAAAGTTATGATCGCTGTTCTAACCAACGACTCTTGAAGTAGCACATTGCTTACATGTACACTAAATCCTCGTCTTTGCAAGTCTTTGGCAAGTGAAAACGAATTTCTCATTAATGAAACGCATAAGCCTATGATGAACTACGTTGCTGATAGATGGTACTATATTTTGAGTCAGCTGAAAACAGCCCACGCACTCAGAGGACAACGGAAAATAGAGGCAGATACCGGTTAAATTTAAAGGGTTGGACGTGACTCCATTGAAATGAGATACAACTGTTTTATTTTCTGATACAAAATTATGTTTAATCCAGGTACTTGAGGGTGGTTGGAGGGGGTATAGGAGAGGCTGGTGTTACAGTGAGGGCTGTAGCAAGGACTTACAGATCTCAGCTATTCAGAATTAAATAACACAATCATATCTATCAGAATCGGCCCTTCTATGATGAAGTTTTAGTTTTGTCCATAAGACACGGATTTATAAGAAAATAAATTTTATGATAAACGGTATTATGCAGTGTTACTAGTTTTTATTTACGAAGAATTTAAGAGAGGACTAAATTGGAGAATGCTTCCTACAATTAAGTTTAGAATCTTTCATGATGTCATCACTATTTTTTTTTAAAAAAAATAAATATTAAAATTTACAGAGCTTTATCAACACTGTTGTTGCGTGGGATAAAAAGGGTGTCTTACCATAATAGAATAAAGTGGACTGCCTCGTTTAGCCTTTACCTTACTAGGGGACCGTATTAGTGGTAATTGTTGCTGTTAATTGTTGTTGTTCAATGAAGTATTCCTATTTCACAAATTCTTTACAGGCCTGACATCTGTCCCGTGGATCCGAACTACGTCGGCTATAGCGTACAAGATACAAAATGTAGTTACTAGAGAGCAGCACAAACTCTAAGCGGGTTTCAAGTTTATGGACAACAGGTAGCAGGGTTCTCTACCTTCAGTACTTTTCCACTTGTTGTTGCCGCCAAAGTGTTTATTTTCAAACAAAATTATAATCCCTCTTTTCATTCTAACAGGACGGGTGGGTTCAATTTCCAGCAGAAGCAGGCGTACACTTAGCCACCATGTCCAAATACTTCTGATGCCCACTCAACATCACATTTAAAGGCGCACCAGACCATGATTTCACCACTCGCCGACATTATGAATGTACGGAGCTTCACCTACATGCACCCCGCCTAAGCACACGGAACCAAGGATTAAAAAAGGGGGTGATGAATTACAGCAGAAGTTGAAATTCTCTAAAGTTCTGTAGCTTGAGTTCAAAAAATTTGGCGGGAATATTTGTGTGAAAAAGAAAACTTGGAAGACCTGGGCGCCGATGACAGGAAATTATTTTTCTGGTATGGAAAAGTGCTTTTGCGAAGTTGATCACCCCCCCCACATACGTCACACTCCATGGTCATAAATGTTGGCCATTTATACTTCGTAACGAACATGACATCAACAAACGTCTCAACCAAACGTGGTTTGTACCAATTAGATCCATTTCTTGTAAAATAGAATAAATCGTAAAATTAGTGCATTGTACAACACAGTCCATTAAATGTAATTAATTTCTACGATTTGTATCTGAATTTTTTTTTAAAATGAGGGATATTAAATGACTGCCTGTCACAGTGGCCGCGCGGTTTGAGGCGTTGGCCTTGTGAGCTTGGGTGCTGGGACCGTGGGTTTGAATCTCACTCAAGACACTCCGTGACTTTCTGTATTTTTATGTCCTGTGCGCAGGAAGAGACCTTGCGAAGGGCTTATCACTCGTCCAATGAGTTCAAAAAAAATGTAAATCAGTCCCGCTACAAGTCATGTAAGTCTTGACCTCGGCACTAGATAGGAGTGAGTGGTCAGTATCACGCTCCGGCCGCGCTTTACCCCCGGGAAGGGATCCTTGTACCCACTGAATAGGAGGCTGGGTGGACCCCAGAGCCAATCTAGACGCAGAATCTAGAGGAAAAAAAAATCCTCTGCTTCCGTCGGGGATCGAACCCCAGTCGTCCAGCACGTAGCTAGTCACTAAACTGACTGACCTATACCGGCCCTACCAGATGTCTAAATAGATTAAAGAAAACTCCGAAAGGAGGATCCCTATGCTCCACATGGGAGCCAAAAGAGTATAAAGAAAGAAGTTATCTTTATTATTTCGAGCCCCAAAGTTTCTCACAGGCCAATACGAAATCGACATGACATTCGTAGAATTAGTATTTGAATTAAGTCATCGTTATCCATCACTTACTTAAGCTTTCAGTGATCTAATTATGAAGTATGGGGTGGAATATTTATCTACTGCAAACATTCGGAAATTTCATCTGGTAGCTTTGTTTGTTTAAGGGTAGATGAGGGTGTGTGTTTTGCCCGCAGATTGAATATCCTTCGAGAGACAATATATATCTTTGAAGCACAGCAAGGCATTTAAAATAAGGAAATCTAGCCATAAATACAGAGGCCATCCTACGTGTGGCACACACCAATTACAAAACCACGACCGTGGAAGCTATTCTAGATAAGAGAATGCACTTTACGATAACAATAGACTAGGAAAGAGGGCAGAAAGAACTCCAATACGAAAGGAAGAATTGAATCAATATTTAGGGCTGCTTGGTATCGCAGCAAAAGTCCGCTGTTGTCACAGGAAAGCGTTTTAAAAGCTTCATACAGATCAACATTGGAATTCGCCTATTAAGCCCATGGACAAGTGCTACAGAATCAGTGGTCATATTGAATTTAGTGCAAACCTCAGACACCTTTTTTTTTTGTTAAATTTTACTACATTTGCCTCTTTGACCATTTAAAGACCAATGTTTATTTAACTACGCCTTCTCGCCATGTATGCTGTAGACATATAGCGCAGTTTCCTTACAGACGCTAATATTTTAAAGGATTGTAATCATTTAAAAAAAACATGAAATAACATTTTAAGACAGAAAATATTAATTTTGAATGAAGTTTCTTACCTTAAAGGCCAATTTCCTTCCGGAAAGAGGACGGTAAGATTGATACAGACCGTCATTTGTTTATCTCGGGACATAAAATTAATCAAGAAAATGTTATATGTTTTAGTAAGTGCATGAAGTTCAGTCGAGCTTGTTTAATATCAGAGCCACCTCCCTCCACCTGTCAATATGCTTCAGAACTGTCACGCTTAGTGGAATAAGAGGGTCTACGTAATCGAGATGTCTCATTGAGGCACTGCGCACTCCGCATTCGGCGTCCCCGTGCCATGACATGGGATCTGAAGCACTGGGCAAACATACCGACTGCAAGACAACAACAATTATAGTAGGCCACACTGATTGATAGTACTATGTGGAATGTACCTGAAGAGGGCATTTGGTGAACCTAGTCACTGCTTGCTTGTGACATAGACACATTCACCAAAGATGTGACAAAATAAGACACCAACCTCAAACAGCAGTCTTTGTCGATCATAGTAAAAGTAAAGTAAAGTTTGTCCCGCTATGCGCCATGTAGGCGTTTGGGGTGAGAGGAGGTATAGCTCCTCTCTTCCTTGACCTCGGCACTAGATGGGGGTGAGTGGTCAGCATCACGCCCCGGCCGGCTTTACCCCCGGGAAAGGACCCCGGTACCCATTGCAGAGGAGGCTGGGTTGGCCCCAGAGGTAGACGCAGAAGCTAGAGGAAAAAGAATCCTCTGCTTCCGTCGGGGATCGAACCCCAGTCGTCTAGCCCGTAGCTAGTCACTATATTGACTGAGCTATCCAGGCTCGTTGTCGTTCATAGTATTGAAAGAAATAATGAATTAATTAACCACAATAAATATCACCAAAATATGTTTATGTTCCTACATATAGAATTCACTTCAAACTGCCGACCTGGTAAGATGTCTCGTCCAATCCACTGTTCAGCTTTTGTTTATTTGTCACGAGAGACTCGTCTTTTTCGATCTGGAGTTTCTACTTGGTTACAAAGCTACGCAAAATGAGTGCATCAACGATCCAAGGCAAATGTAATTATTAACGTTAATGTACTATTTCAGGTTCTCATGTCGGCGATTATGGGATATTGCACTGGATTATTTTGTGGAAGATGACTGAAGTTATAGAGGTGCGTCGTACCTTCGTCGGACCTCAACGCCCTGATGATGGAGGCAGTACGTACCTCTGAAACGTCGGTCACATTCTGCGAGACAACATGATACAATATACCAGAAGACTGTCATCTTCATTAACTCTTTGTTTTGAATTGTAAGTATGTTCGACACAAGAAGTTTGATTTCTGTTCATTATGACGGGCCGTAAGCTATTTATCTTTGTAAATTTTGTTGTATTGAACATGAGACTATGAAGACGTATGGTGGTAATGTAAGTTAACACGTGTATATATTTAACCTCGGATTTAGCTAGAGAGTGGTTTGCTTCGACCCCAGTCTCTTAACCCCTGGGAAAGCAGTCCCTGCCCCATCGGATAAGATGTTAAACGTAATGGGGAAACAATAAACCCTGCTCTGTCAGGAATAAATAATATTTGTCTAGCCCCTATCAACTAGTTTCACTAACTTATGCCTTACCTATTATAATATAAAGTTTATTTGTAATTATTTTTAAAGACAGAAGCGAAATCATACAGGGAAGTTATTTAAGAAACCCCCTGTCGCGGAACGGCGGAAGGATACAATGCAAGAAAGTGAAGCGGCTGGGAAACGTGTCCACCTGCAAGCAGTGCGGGCAACGTTATTCAGAATGTTTTGTTTCAATCGTCAAGATACTGTGTCACCTATTTAGATAAACAAACAAATAATAATATTCTGCATTATCACAATTCTTCTTGTCAGGTAACGGTGGTTCTCAGAAGAACGTGTAAAGTGGCATTGGTTTACATGTGGAAAATTCCAACTCACGTACAACGCCATTAGGCCTACTGTTCAGGTCGTACTGAAACTGAAGTGAAAGTAACTTGGTAAAATTTTAATGTGCTATGCAAGTGAACGAAGACCTTCGGATTAATAGAACTCGGTCAAACAACGTGCATCGTTTCCTGAGAAAACTGTGTCAAACTCAACTGCATGAAGAAAATTAGTGCGGCAAGACTTGCCTACAGTTTCCACAAACATAAACGCCCGGACAACATCTTCACATCACTACTGGTAAGTTCCATATTATATTAATACTTACATATGACGGGAAAATGTAAAATAATGAACGCACATAATAATAAGTATTCCATACGGCCCCAAATCCCCCCAGCAGCCAACCACCAAGTTGCCAGCAAACACTTGCTTATTATATAGATGAAATATTGTGTATATATTGTAAATAGATGTTCAACTGAATCAATGAAAAGTATTTGTATATATAATTGTCGTACTCACCATTGCTGATACTCGGATAGGTGTGTCTTGTCATATATTTATGTCGTTTGTAAGGTTACGCTTCTCACATATACGTCACACCACACTACACTCTCACATTTATTTCCACATTTATTTCCACATTATAGTAACACTAAAGAAACACACAATTTGAAATCACAACACTAAAATCACATCACATCACATCACACTGCTGTATGTGTTCCACTTAAACGCGGGAATAAAACAAAGGAAACCAGTACCCGCCATGACGTAAATCGACTGTAGATTATCTCTAATATCGAAATAAAACATTACACTATCACCGAGCGCAAATTTATTGATTTACTAATAATAAAAGCAACAAAAAATAATAGCCGTTGGTGGATCGTCAATACGTAACATAAATTAGAGATGACACAATTTTTAAACACAGTAAACATCGCAAAGCAAAGTTGTCTCCCACTACCAGCTATTTCCAGTCACACGATGCTTCAACTTAGCTGATTGGTCAGTTGTAGCCTTGGTTTGGCGCGTCACGTGATTGCACTACGGAACTGTAAGGTACTACAGTCTGTTACTAAATGAGATAAACACTCAGCACGTGCGCTTATTTTTAGCATTACGAATTTCATATTAAAATACTGTTCTGTCCATGATGTTTATCAGCTGCAGCAAACATTGTGCCATTAAAATCTCAAACGGACGTAACATTTATTATTTTCGGACAGTTTCCTTTTAAATCAGGGACTATTTAACACTTTAGCCTAGTGGTAACCATATGCATCAGATTGTAACTCTGTATTTAATATTTGTGGGTTTTCACAGTTCTCAATGTAAAATTGGATTACGTCGTTAAAAGCATTAACCATCTGATTTTTAGTGGCAAAAAGTTCTGTCTTCGTTGAAGTACGGACTGATTTGTAAATATTATTTGGACGAGCTTTGGCATAAAATGTTTGAACTACTTGTTTCTGATTTATTATTGGGTTATTTAACGACGCTTTTCCAACCTCACATCTTTTTCTCAGAGTTTACTGATGGGAAATGATGAATTGAAAAATTCACGGAAGACAATAGTCGTAAGATATTGTAGGTGTGTCATATTGTGATTTTAATAGTATTAAAAATGTATTAAAATTGGCCGTCAATCACAATATAAGATAATTAAAAGATTAAAATATCATTTTACGTTCCGTATCGAGTACTACATTGGCATCGCTACGACAATGCAATTATATTAGGAACGTGTGACACAACAACGGATGATGATACAATATGAAGGACGAGAAAATGATAAAAAAAATGAAAATTAAAAATCATTAAAAATCAGTAATTCAGTTAAAAAGTTTATAACGTAACACCTGATGACGGCTCTATGATAGCCGAAACATGTCGTAAATGTAAATCGAGTACTCTATACGGAACAAAAGATAATATTTTAATCTTTTAATTATCTTATATTGTGATTGACGGCCAATTTTAATATATTTTTAATACAATAGTCGTAGTTTACTTTAAGGTAATATCCCAAAATCACGAAAACGTAAATGAGCTTAATTCGTTTCCCGGCATTTATTTGAACCCTGGATGTTCCAGATACAAAACAAGAGTGTTTAATAAGGAATCTTAACAATTTCTTCTGTTTTTGTTTACTGATTTCAACTACGTCGGTGATTTTACCAGTCACTTACGCCCGTTTTGAACTGGATAGCTTCAGCCGAACCGTATGTGTGACACCCTCTCAGGGTGAGATAGTCGAGAGCTTTATTCGTAACCCCCACACTTCCCGTGATCAACCCTATCAGCTACCCTTGGCCGATTGCTCTGTAGTATGACTATGGGTCTTGAGGGGGTAACTTGGTATGACATCATCGCAAGGACAGCCAAGCATTTCAGATGAATTGAGGGGGAGGAATAGAGGTGAGGATGAGGTGTGTAAAAAGGTGATGGGAACAGTGAAAAGTGATCTTGCCAGAGTTTTTCTCTGGATATAAAGTGATAATAAGAAAACGCAACGAAGCAATATTTCGACCGTTCTGCCTACGAACTGAATAGAAATTTTTCAATACACGTGAAAAATTAGTGTCACGTTGAAAATAGCTGATGTAACAGTTCATCGTCCGAGGTTTTCTTAAAATAACTGTACTCATCTAAATGTTTCTTGAATTTCCTCAGTCACACTAAGCAAGTAACGGCATTGTGTCTTAAATTAGGCCATAACAACTTCCTTCAATATCCTTTAAAATTAGTTACTGATTCGACGCTACGTAATCTAAGATGTTTATGGTATTTTTAACTACTCCACATACAAATTGAAAAATCTGATGGAACTCTATTAATTTTAAGGGATATTTCACTTTATGTTCTCTTGAATGATCCTGTAATCTCTGTATCACTGCACCTACTTAACACTCACACATTGTTATTAGGGGCGTTTATAGTTAATTTTGTACCGTATTCCGACGTCGCTGAAACTTCTAGTAATAAACCCGTCGTCTGTGGTCTGAACTCTTTAACAAGTTTTCCAAAAAAGAAGACGACGACTTTCTTCTAAGTGACGTCACAGCTGGTGAAAGCCAGAAAAACTCATAGATGGCATCACATATGGTATGAAATAAAAATTAGGGTTGCTATGGGTTGTGTTACTCCAGATGTTACAATTGTTACATCTTTCGCGAAAGAAAGACGAGTTAGCAATTTTAATTTTCAAGCAAAGACAAGCTGCTTCAGCACGAAGTTGGTCTTTCATCAGTAAATATCACACTCTTTAGCACCTTGAGTTATAAGTTGGGGGTGTTTTATATTATGAACCAGTGTTTTATAACACGAGGCATTTTTTTTAGAAAATATATAAACTTCATGCAGAAAGAAGGGATATATTAGACCGACAAATATCATTTATGAAACTCGATGAACCACTTTTAATGCAGACAGTAATTTCCAAATTCCGTTGAAATCCGTTGGGGATTAAAACGTGTAGCGGGGTAGATATACACGATCTTCAAATTATGCTTTCATTATATTGAAAATGTGAAAAGGGCACCTCAAAGCCTGCTACCAAGGTCAATGAATACAGAATCTATCGCTTTTACAATTAAAAACAATTTGATTTCTCTACTTTGAAAAACTTCTTTTTCGTTCATCCTAATAGACAAAATACAAAATAATGCAACCTTGTACACTTCACAGTGTCTGATATGTTGTAATGAGTAAAAAGACAGTCGGGGGGGGGGGGAAAGACAGGGGGATTTGAACAGAATGTTGAGTGTCTTCCTACTATATCGTTAAAAAGGGGAATTAATATGCAAAAACATGCATCGCGAACAAACCGTGTTTCAGCTTGTGGCGTGGCTTATTTGTTGTAATGATGTTGCTAAGCAACGCACCGCAATCACAGTTCTATTGTTTCCACTTCCATCACGCAGAATTTACGTTCTACCTTTTTGGCAAATTCCCTATGAATACAGAGACCTAGGCAGACCTTCATTACGTTTATAAGATAAATTAAATTATTTGTTCTCACAGTTTTGAACGCTGTATCTTTCTTGGTTACAAACATTTTGGGAGGCAAGAATGAAGTCGTGTTCTCCGCACTATTTCCCTGGCTTTACAATGAAATCTGTTAATTTGGTCAGTTGTAACATGAAATTTAACTCCGTCTAACTCATATATAAAATAATTGTATTTTTGGAGACACAGTTGCGAGATAGAAACTTTGGATACAAATAAAATACAATATATTAATTTTTCATCATATTATATGTTAAAATAAGTGACAATCCCTTCAACATATAGCAAAGTCCAAACAAAGAAAAACAACAATGGAAATTCAAAAATTGTTTTCTTTTCCAGAAAGAACGTTCTGGGCTTTTAGAAGTGACGAAGCATATTAATCAACATTTCGAAATCAATGTTTTCTTTAAAAAAAATAAAAGTGAATGAATAATAGAAAGACAGAACTAACGTAACTTTCGAATAAGTTATTACAGTCTAAAAGTTTTTGTTTTACGTACTAAAGAATTTCCGGAATTGTGTAAGAATTGCATCTTCATTTCCAGAGATATACAGCTCCAGGTGGTCAGGGTTAGGTTTACGTTATCACATTTTATCCGGCCAACAACGTCTCGATTGCTTACCAAATAATGTTACTTGTCTTTGTATTGTATTTATGTATGTGAAACTTCTGACCTCAAGGAACGCTCCCTTATTTGTTTAAAGCCTTGAACACGAATTACGTCTAAATAATATTTAAAAATTAAATCTATACCTCAAAGTAAACGCAGAACTTCTTCATTACAGATACCAAGTGGTTAATGCTGTTTAAGGAATTAATCGATATTTACAGTAAAAACCACACGAAACCCATAAATGCTCTCTGTGTGCAAAATAAATATTTAATAATTGTTAAATTATGTGGTGTATATTTTTATCGTTGTGTTTTAAAGATGTAAACTACTCTTAGAATCCTCGTGATGGGATTTGAGGTTTTCACGGCGGTGATTTCGAAGATGGTTGTCTTCTGGGTTGTAGCGCCGTGTAGTATGGTAGAAGTTTATCATCGGGACGACTATGGTCTTTGCCTCCATCGTCAGGGTGCTCATCGCCCTGTGAAACGATGGTAAGCTTCTGCTAGACTGCATGGCGCTACAACTCAGAAAACAGCAATTTAAGCCTCGTAGTGATGTTTTGCAGCGTTATTAAATTCAAATAACTTCCTTCTTCTCAACATCCACGACGGTCTGTGTAATTTATTCAACGTTTCTTTTTCTTTTATATCCTCAGTTTGCCCCCTTTTTATTACGATTTCTTCTCTTCTGCAACCCCTCAGCTACACAACGAAACACAATAACGCTAATTCTGTTTGTTCCTTGCTTTTCGTCACAATGGCATTGATTAAAATAACACGTGGAGAATTCATTGCTTTCTTCCACCGAGTGTAACTTCTGTATTGAGGCGTCAGAATCTGAAACTGATTAAGATTTACAAATTATGTGCTTTGTATTATAAAGCGTCTGTAAGAAGACAGTTTAAATTTATGGTACCCTGAAGCAGACAAACACAGAACCTAAAGCGGTCTCCTAATTTGACGTTTTGCAATTAAAATTTTGTACACATTCGTCGTGTTTACCATGCGCTGTCCATCTCATCATCCTTGATCTAATCATCTTAACAATCTGGTTCACAAATCATGAAGCTCTTCATTTTGCACGTCACCCTAAACTATAATTGTAGAACCGGTATGAATTTAACCGCGGGCAACAAGCGATCCGCGGACCACTAGTTGACAAACACTGCAATACATTCAGAATGTGAAACCTGTTGTGGAGATTGACTTAATATGTTTTGTGATGAATATCTTCCGCTCACTTTAGGGCTTCTTGTAGGGAGGAGTGTCGTAAAAATTACAGAATTGCTTTAACTTTCTTTAGATCAGAGACAGTGGTCTGTCAGTAGTTATAATGAGATGCAGTCATCGGAGAACGAGGTAGACTGAATCCCCGAAAAAAGTATACGGCCTGTATCAAGTATCCTCTGTCTCAGGCAGTAGACAGTGGCAAATATGTCCGACTCCGACTCCTCAATATGTGTTAATAGGTGTAAACCTACTGAAATTGTAAATAGCACCATAAGAGTTTTGATCAGCACCGCGTGAATCATCATTTTTATTTGAATTCTATATGGATATCGGAGTAAGTACATTTTTACCAACTCAGATTCCACCTAAAATTGTTTCCGACTCCAACTTTACAGCCCTTGTTTGTAGGATACACTACTAAATAACTAGCCAACACCAATTCATTGCAGTCCCACTAAAGTATGAGAGTGTTCAGCTGGCCAAAATAGTCTCTGTCATTTATGAAACAAAACGGGTTGATTCAAAACCTAGTTCACAAGATACCGCTACCAGCCACTCTTCTGAGACAGATAAATTCATTCCATTCTATCGACACCGAAGTCCTGGTTAAGCTCCTTCGGCTTATTTATGTATTTTAATCTCTCCAATGCGTGAATCACGTTCCGACCATCTTATAATCCTTGAATTAATGACGTTAATAATGTTTCAGAAACTACCACTTGAACTTGCAATCCTTAAACAATGGAAATATCTGACAAAAAAATTAGACGTTTGTAACAGTCGCAAAAGTAATGTTATCCACAACAATGCATTCCACACGTGAAGGACGTACTTCACGTATCTTGTATTCATTACACACAGACTGTCTTAGAAAAGCTGAAAAATTGAGAAAAAAAATTTAGACCCCCAACAGACAGACAAAACGCCATGAAAGATGAAAACTACTCTATATGTCAGTAAAGACCGAGAACAAACGTAAATAAAAAACAAAAGAAAGCAGTTGCAATGCGGGCATAACGTGCGGAGCATGCATACCAACCTGCAGGACAGAAATTCTGATGATCTCAGGTTTTTTGTAACTGAATTTATGATAGGCCATACGCGTATTGCCTATTTACAGACTGGAAAACTGAAACTTAACTGTTATTATTGTTGTGGCAGTTGCGTGCTACTGCCACAACAATACGACGTTTTATGTCATGTTACACCCTATCGTACTCTGCTTGGTTGTCCATGCCGTATAAAAGTTTACGACGTTTTATGTCATGTTACACCTTATCGGACTCTGCTTGGTTGTCCATGCCGTATAACAATGTTAACACGTGGGTTGGCAATCTGAGAACCGCTGCCCGTATTTGGCAAAGAACATAATTGGAAAATATGTGTACTCCAGTGAAATAACTATTTGTTACTCTTATTCTGTGATGAGAATGTAAACAGATCAGGATTACAGGTTCTTCTGTGATGTTATTAGCGAACATTTGCTGTGGGGGTTAGTAACTTCGTGTTGAGGGCACACTCAGATGTGGATTTGCAGTCTGAATTCGATATTCTTTTGAAATAATAAAAGTTGTCTAAAGTGCAGGATGTACAATGTAACATCACCAAATTCTCAATTTTTCTGACGGATATATTCAGGGCATTCCGAGTAAGATCGAAATCATTAAAAATCTCTAACTGAATCTCGTATATGTAAAGTAAATCTCAATTTACCTCCGAATAAAGAGACAGTTTAATAGCGTATGATAAAACATGTTTGTAACAGAAATACATTTTGGTTTTTGCAGTTTAATAGCGTATGATAAAACATTATTTGTAACAGAAATACATTTTGGTTTTTGAACACATTTTTATTTTGTCGGAAGGGAATGAGGAATAAAGGTTGAGAAAATATAGAAGAAGGTGGCAAGAAAGATGAAATAGGAGAATCAGGGGTAGGAAAGAAAGAAAGATGAGCGCTTTAATTCTTATGGAGCTGTCTCATAGGTATCTTGTTTTAGGGAAGGGGGGCCAACGTGCGGACGAAAGGAATTGTGGGAAAATGGCCCATCTGGTTATAAGGGTCGGATGGTCTTGTTTCCGAGGCTGGTCGTACGTCGAATTGGGGTAGGAAATTTATGAGAAAAACGTGCCTTGGAAACTGTATCTGTTGCACAAGAAACTGAAACTGTCCGTTTTTAAATATTATTGCAGCATAAAATAAAACAAATTTTTAATTCTATGCTCGGAAAAGTTGCTTATTCATGTAGATCATTTTACAGAATTTGATCTGTAGATGATGTTTCTAAGCTCAAAGCTCTTTCCCGTAAAAATTATGAACACAATAATTTTTATAACAAATATAGGATAATTAGGAAGAATTTGAGAAGAAAATTATACTTAGCTTTGTTGCACATCGTTCCAAAACAGTGTTGACATAAATGTCACAATTAAGATCTGGGTAGGGGATAGATAGGCAACTATGTTTACCTTATTTGCGCTCCACTCGTTTCAGCTATTGATATTCTGGCGCAATAATTAGTTTCCCCCTCCCTGTCAAATTGTAATTCTTGGACGATTGTTAAGAAATGCAACTTACAGGCCGAGAAATATCGCGATTCAAATGCCACTTCTCATAAACAGAATATGAAAGCAACAATCAAACTCATCTAGAAGGTACCCAGATCAGCGTCTCGACTCGAAATGAATTTTAAAATTTCCGTTTAAAATTTCAATAACATTTCTAGTTATAACTCAGACAATTCACAATGCTCAGAATAGTACAGCTTGAAACGAAAGTAATAGACGCCACAGACATAAGTGGGTAGACATTTTGATATTTGACAATTAAATTAATTTCACTGCCTTGTTTACTGTGATTATTAGTCAAAATTAGGAGGAGCTGTAGGTAGAAACTAAACGTCTAATCTAAAAATTTTAAGGGGGTTGCTTTCAAGCGTCTCAGAAAGGACAAATGCGTAGATAAATATTACTTATTTCTTCGGGGTGTTTCAGACTTCTTAGTCTCTGTCTTGTTCCTTACAAAGTAACAAAGAAAACCCTCGGTGTGGAGCATCTTCGTCGAGACGCACTCTGTGGGTTGCATGAGGCACGCGAGCGGTGCCTCGCGTCTGACAGACTGACCGCTTGACTGGACAGACAGACTGTGTACACGCATCTTACCCATTCATTTTTAATGTGGCATCTCTTCACAGCGAAATCCAGATATTTCTGTCTTCTTGTATGCCACTCGGTGAATCTTTGTTCCTAAATAGAAGTTACTGAAATTACATGTCTGCAGTCTAAAGTTATCAGGAAGATTTGCAGTGCTAGAAATAAGAGAAACTTAGGCGGGAATAACGATCTTCGAATTTTCACAGGACGTATTCAGTTTAAATTTCTTACCTAATTATCACCTAATTAGCCTTCTTCAAAATTATGTCTGGATAGTATCTTCAAATAGGTCACTGTAATAAATATCCTTCCAGATCTTTACCAGATCCCAATTTTCTTTATCTTCTTAACGTGTCATTGGACAGTATAAAGCAGTTGCAATTGAAACAGTATCATTAAATAGCATAAGAATTTGCCAATGCATTAAGAGAATTCTGAATGTATTAATATTTATTTTAATTGTACGTGTTTATCTATCGTAAAACGACGTTCAAACCTCTCAATTTCGACATTCTTTTTATAGTTTCTTGAAAATTCTTGACCTCTTTCGTCTTTGTACTGAATTACGTTCAGTATCTCCCTAAATCTTAAACGGTTTTCAAGGAACGAAGCTTTCCGTAGTAGCAAAGGTCGGTAGGGATCGCCTAGCAATCAGATCGGAGACATAGAAGAGCGGAAACCTGGAGATATGAATCGATTTTATGTATACGATTAAAATCTTTAAATCTTCGCACTGGTTGCCAGGGTTTTCCGTTTCGTATGTCTCGTAACTTTCACTCTAACTTTACCATTTCTTTAATGTTGCTTACTGCACACAGTCGCTGCTTTCGTGCTGTGTCGTATCTCATTGTTATCACTGTGATTCTGCGTGGCTGTTAGAGCCAATAGGTTTGTTCTCGAAGGATTTGTTCCACTTGCACGCCACCTCTTCATCTGTGCCACCAGAGCTATATCCTTCCATGGGTTCTGAAATCATTTTCCCACATAAAATTTATTTTGTTTTATTTGTAGGTTATGTATTTGTTCTAGAAGTAAAATTTAAATTACATACAGCGAAATTTTAATTTTCTATCAAATTTGGCTTTTTAATATTATAGTGCTGATAAACCAGAGGTAAAAGTGTTTTATTTATACGAGCATTTGCTGACAGTCGAACTGATAACTCTCAGGTAATGCCAGATATTAACTGCTGTCAGCATTCTGAAAGTCACGTGACAAGTCGAGTAAATATACGACAAAGATAAAAATTCTGAGATCATTTTTGGCTTAAGAGAGAGAATAAGGTCTAACACCAGGATGGAGAAAAATTGTATACATATGACGATTTTTTATCTGTGCTAAGAAATCCGTATATCAGCGACATTTTGTTTGTTTTTAACGACTTTTCTAAACTTCATAGGTTAACCGAACGTCCCACAAGAATGGTTATCAATTGTAATCGGGAGGTTCCTGACTCAAATCTCGGCTATGACACCGAAAATTTTTAATGATTTGTTAACGTATTTCTTCAGTAACTCCAGGCTAAAGATGGTCATATTTCCTAAATCGGCTACCTCATTTAAGGTAGATCTCAGTATTTGTCTTGATGGAATGAGAAAGTCAAAAAACTTAGATCTAGATAGTGAGTCACTAGGTCGAGGGCGTAAAAATGGTCAGTCTGAGTAGAAGCAGGAGTGTTACACATTCAGTTAACCACCACGTTCAGTGGGCCCGCAAATTACTGTCCTGTGAACATTTCTGTGCATTTGGAAGCTAAATTAGAACTCGTACTAAGTCACAGATTCTAGAGCACTTAACAGAGGGGGTACTTGGTTCAGACTGAGCTCTGTCCTGTGTGCGCCAGTCTTTTCTTGTTTTTGGTCGGAATTCCATGGACCACCGCCTAAAATAATCTGCCTCTTGCTTTTTGTAGAAGAAGTAATAGCCTGCCTCAGATCCTAGCAGACCAGCCATTAGAGTTTTCTACATTCTACAGATGTTACTTGCGTTGCGCAGATGTTCGGAAACTTTTTCTTTGTTTCAGGTAAAATAATAGCTTGGACATGATACTGTTACTTGAATGGTAATATTTCGATTCTGCATCCATGATTTAACTAATCTTCGGTTTCTTACACACTCGAAAGCCGCGGGTTCAAAAACAGACATTCACGTTTTTAGGATCATAAAATTAAGGTGACAAAATGGGCAGGCTGGCATGAGGTAGATGAGAAATGAATTAACTGTATTATACGTATTACCAGCCGCAAAAGACAGTTTGACGTAAAATAATTACTAATAGAGCTACATATTTCGAAGACCCTTGTGTTACCCAACCATTGTTTTTAAAACGCTTCATTGTGTAAATTAAATTTATAATATACGTTTATTTGTATGCTAGAGAACAATGAAGAAAGTCTAGTCAGATTTAAAATATAGTACAAATTTTTATGTTTCCTATTCTCAGTTTTGTGACATTTTTGCAATATTATTGATCAGGTAATGGAAATATGAGTATAGAAACTTTATTTATTAAGCCGTCGTGTAAGACTGGTAAGTGATTTGTGTAACATTATTGTTATACTTACGAACTTCATAATTACAGTTATTGTTATTACCGATTTTATTCTGGGAAGTGTCACAAGGCTCTGCCTTTAGGTCTCTTTTATTTAACATTTTTATTAATGATCTTTCTGCTAGAATTAATTATTCCAAAATTCTCTTATCGATTGTCTGGAAATTTATCGAGACATCAAACCTATTAAATATTGTAAACCTCTACAAGCTGATATTGATCCAGTACACCAGTGTTCTGGTGAAATTTAACATTTTATATTTAAGACGTAAAACCAATACAATTCATTTTAATTTAATAATGTTTTAATATTACGTACTGCAGATTTTGAATTAGCACGTTAAAATAAAAGAAATTAATTATTATTGTGTTGCGGATTATATTAAGAGCACTAGGTGTGGATTTTATGTGGCGATCTGTACTAGTAAGGCTGAGCGGCCTCACTCTCTGGGTTACAGGCATATCTAACTGATACAGTTATATCACGGAATATAAAAGTGTGTTCTCGACACATCATAAAGGATCAGAATGTACAAATCACTCCGCCTGCAGCACTTTTCAGGGAGAATTACTGGAGAAATTGCAATGTTAGCATCCCTGTCATGTGCTGAATGCTGGAGTGGGTGGGAAAGTGTGGACTGGAACTGAGGACATGATGATAGCGGTGATTATAATGATATATTTAACGATGTGTCTTACCCCTATGTCTTCAGTGACCTAGGATTTCTCTCTATTCACAATAATATTCAAAGGAAATTTTGGTTCACAGAAAGATGGGGGGTTCAAAGCAGAAACGGTGAGGCCCCAATAGTAGCCGTAATTTATTTTTGGATGAGTGCATACATGTAAAGCATCCTATGTTTTCGCGAAGCCACGGTGTGGCTTTCGTCAATAGTTGAATTATTATATTGAAAAAGGTTCCATAGTCGTGTTGTGATTTTAAGTAAGTGTTTGAAATTTAAATCGTGTTTCCAGTGTGTTCAGAAAGGTTATTTTAAGTGGTACCACATCCTTTACGCACTGTAATTTATTTAATTTTATTTAAAATAAATAAATACAAATATTTGTGTTTCAGTCTGTGAGTCATTCCGTGATCATTTCGTTCAGGTTTAAACCTGATCGGAGTAACAAATGTTATAAAGAAACGCAACAACGCTCTGCCATGGTTCGATAATAATCTTTACTGCGATTTAATGACGCGATAAAGCAACACTTCCTTGTTTATGGACCATAATTTGTTCGTGTAAGTCAAAAACACTCTGAATACTTTAAACAACGTTTTATAACATTATTTCTCTTCGTTTAATATGTGTAGAACAGTTAACATTGCCGCAACTGCCTTTAAAGTAATAAAGTAACCGGTTGATCCAGAGTTGCGTGGTATTTGGATGTGGAGATAAAGGTTTCCAAACTTTAATACGGGTAATTTCTTGACACTTAACAAGTTTGTTTCACAGTCACCTAGGTGTTATTGATGGTACGAAATTAGAAATACAATCAATAACATGGAAGCATCTTTTGATATGATATTTATACCAAGTTTCATAAAAATTCTATTAGTTGGGACAGACACACGGTCGCCTACTTTTTCTAATGAAACGTCGAAAGTGAGATAAATTTTAGCACTCTTATTTCGTGTATTCTTGTTTCCATTTGTTAGTTATAATTCGTTCTTATGTCAGAAAAGAACACTAAAAACTGCAACATTGAAACCAATAGCTGCACTGAGATTCAAACTCCTGGGTGCCAGGTTTATCACGTGACGATAAATTAATAGAATTTTGCGCCCTACATTTAGGAATCCGGGGACTGAAAGGTTTATAAAACCTTTCAAAAGAACAAAAAGTTGCATTAGGCACATAAATTTATTCATGTCAAAGATTGATTTTTATCGTTTATCGCCTTGTACTTTTTCTGTAAGCTTTTACAAGCTTTTAGGCGCATAAGCTTCAAACGTTACTGACGCTGACCCCCCCCCCCACA
>NW_019059934.1:585475-596325 GCF_000696155.1 Zootermopsis nevadensis
CTTTTCTGTGTTGCATTAAACATAGTTTTACATTTTATAGACATGTTATTTATGTGCATGACTCAGTCGGCAAAGTGGCTGACTACGGGTTAAATAGCTGCATTTGACACCACATTCAGAACTGCTCTGGAGATCATCCAACCCCAAAAGTAATGGGTACCGCGATATTTCCTTCTTTATAAAACTAGACATTCGCATCTGTACAGTAACTAATCATCCCCACTCTACCCTAAACACAATATGGCATGAAGCACAGCACGGGGAAAAACTATATTTCTTCTTATGGAGATTTTTCCGGTACTCTTTTTTATCTTCGCGGAAAAAGTTCCAGTAAATTTTCCATACTGTCAGGTCTTTGCACTTGCTTGCATCCTTGGTACATAAATAAAATCCTAACTGGCCAGCAACCATGTGTAAGTATGGTCCCCGTACATTAGTATTTCAAAAGCATAATGTTTAACCATTTAAAGCCCAGTGGTAACTATATGTACCACCTGCCTTAAAAATCGGCAACTCTTCATTTTGTATTTACGTTTTTCCCATGATTCTTACTGTAAACAGCCATTATTTCCTTAAACAGCATTAACCAATTGGTCTTTGTAATGGTCAATCGTTGTGTTTTCCCTGCGGTACGGACTGAATTCTTATATATTATGAAGACGAGCTTCGCTAAATATGATTAACGCTAAAATGGATTTAAAATGAATATGGTGTTTAGTTGTAGGCTGGGTTATTCCGGCTTGTGGTAAGAACAGGTGAGGGGTTCTTTGAACATAGTAGTCCTAATGAAAATTGAGTTCAATGAAGAGCGAGGAATTTGTTAAGAACATGAGCTAGTATCAGCTTTTCAGAAGGATTCTACTCCATAAAGCGAGATAATTCTTTGTGAAGAGAACAGAAAAAAGTTGGAAAAGAATCATAGTAGCATAATAGTGATACGAAATTGATGACTGTTAATGTAATGTAATATGGTCTCATAGGGGTTACTGGTAGCTTTACGTCTTGCAGCTTTTTACCGGTAGCCAATAAATTTGCTTGTTCAGAAAACATGGGTCGATAAACGAGATTAGCCAAAGGCCAAACAAATGAGTAATTAAGCGCGATCATTAATTTGGACCCATTGAAGTAGACTTTCAGCTAATTTCACGCATGGGGCGCTCAACATACACATGTATGCACCCACTGTGTTGTTTATTTGGTGAAGCACACACATCTTGTTTTACGTACAGCTAATATGTGTAGGCAGCCCTCTGCCTTCAAGGTATGAATTCATATCAATAAATTATTTTCTGAACTGTAATCATTACCCTCGAGCCACAAACACAAGTGTCTAAAGCTTTCAGAGCCAATAAAATCACCGGCAACTTCATTAATGAGAACTGAAGCATAATCGGAAGTGGCTCAGCTGGATAAAAACTTAAAAAAAAATTCTATTATTACCGCATCGAACATAGATGTATGTTTTAGAGAACGCTGTACCGTTAATATTTATGTTATGGCTGAGAGATTCTGAACTTGGGGTACGTCTACCATCAGAGGGTAACTAAAGCATTATTAGAGGGCGAGTGAAATATATTTTACACAGATCGATAGAAGAATCAGAAACTGCCGTTGTTTCACAACGTAAAATGCAAAATTGAGCATTAATGACTTCAGTATTTCATTGGTTTTTGTAATCAAACGTGAAGTTTAATATTGATTTATAGTCCTTCAGTTCTATATTGTATAAAATTACCTTAACAGTGTTCAGTATTTTTAGGGTCTGTTCCCGTACTTAATTTCAGGACTCTGCCTAATGTCCCGCTATGGCCTCTCTTACCTCACACGTTCATTCTGCTGACTTGATGGTTATACAGTTAAATATTCAGAAATTGTACCATGTTTCACGAAAATCCGTCCTGTGTTGTTAGGGGCCAGACACAGTGATATCATGGCAACGACTGTGAACGAAATTCGTGTTCCCGTCGTCAAGAAAACCGTGCTGTGAGTTATTTATTACGCTACTGTTGCCTGCTCGTGCTACATTCAATACGAGCAATAGTCAGGCTGTTAGACTCCTCATTGCAACTTGTCATGAAATGAAAACATAAATGTGCCTGAGTTATTAGGGCATTACCGTGTAGATTTACCCTATGAGCTTACCCATGGCCATGGGCCGGTTTATCTACGCCAGTGGAGTCATCAAAACACGCTCCATCGCTGCGCATTTCCATCTCTTCTGTCACTCTTGGCGTGAAGAGATTGACCTCCACGCGATGTTCGTAGGAACTGACGGAACGGACAGGACGTTTCAGCGCCTCCAGTGGCTCCATTTTCTATCTCACTCAATTAAAATCTTAACAAAATACGCTCTGACCTCGTGACTGCAGAAATATATTCCATGCGAGTCCAGGTTTGACAGAGTTTCGGCTGATAACATTGTGTATACAATTAAGTTTCTTTGTTTCAACTTAACTTTTTACTGTTAATTTTTCTGTCTACCTTTTTCATTTATTTATTACTCTTTTATTTTTTTCGTTCGTTTTTCAATTTTCCTCTATTATTTATTTAATTCTGTTCTATTTACTCTTGCTATATTCATTTATCTATCTTTGTTTACTTTAATTTTCCCTTGACGCCTTTTCATATATTCTCCTATTTTCCTTCACTCTCTCTTCCTTTCTTTACCTTCTATTTATCGTTATGCTTCTTCTCTTTAGACCCTACTCACAATTTCTTTATTATTATTTTTATTATTATACGTAACCACAAGATATATTAATTATTAATAATGAGATTTATGCTTTGTAACGTGTCCTTTACCGAATATTATTACCAGAACAAGGCGGCTGGAACGGTAGCACGCACAGCAGAAATACAAAATGTATGCATAATTTGGTTGGAAATTGAAGAAAAAAAAAGTTTGAAGATAAAAATGGTTGGGAGTATAACATAAAAATGAATCTTGAAGCGTGAATCGGATGGTACTCACTGAGAATCGGATCAAATACTACTGCAAAAACAGTGATAACATTCGGGTTCCACAAATACGTGCAATTTTTGGACGCACTGGGCAACTGTCAGATTTCAGGAAGCCAGGAAAACTCTGTTGGTCTGCTGTAGAGTTAATTAATTAAATATGGTTGTCTTCTGGGTTGTAGCGCCATGCATACCAGCCTACAAGGCGCTACAACCCGGAAGACAGCCATCTTCGGACTCACTGCCGTGAAAACTTCAAATCCCAGTTATTGCACCAACTGGAGTAGGAGAAAAGAAAGAAAGGGCCACGCTTGTGGTCATTTCCAAATCTCTCAGATTGAATTTCTGAAGTTACATTTATCTTATATACTTTCAAAATTCCTTTTTATCCGACTCTCATATAACTACACCTATAAGCTAGCACAATATTTTGCCAGTAGAGAGTAACACATGCCAACGTCTCTCCCACCCATTTGCATTCCTCTGGTTTCATCCCTCGTACCATTGTTTTTACCATATTCTATCTATTTTTTGTCTTTCTCGTCCCATTTTGTCCCTCGTGTCCTCATAATTAAATCAGGAGTGAGAAGATAAATCATTTGGTGGCAGACAGCTGATCGGTCAAACTGTCCGCACGGCGGCATTCACTGCGGGTACAGCCCCTGTCGAAACTCAGAACCTGTGATATGACATCCCTTTAACCCTAAGTGCCACTTACTTTAACAGCCAGTAACTACATTTTGCCCACAGAGTGAATTTATGGTTTTGGTTTGATTCTGTCGGAATAAACAGCTGTTATTTGCAAAACGAAATGATCTTTGTAATGGTGAAGTGTCGTGTTTTCTTTTCGGTACGGACTGAATTATTATATATAATTTGGGTGATCTTCGGATTCAAAGGGTTAAGTCTCCGAACACAATAGTAAGACTCAGATGTTATCCATATGTCCTAGTATCTTTCAAAGTTTTGAATCCGTCCTGTACTAACATGTTGCAATATTTTATGTGATCTCCCTAAGGTAAGTGTACAGCCCAGGGAAGAATATTTACAACTTCCTTTCGCCCACATTTACCGCTTGTCACTAATTCCCAGATTACAAAAATTGTGATTGTGTATGAAACGCTGGAGTTTTATTCCATATCGACACCACTAATTTCTCTTGAAGAAATGGTTTTAATTTGAATAAGCGATATAATTATGTAGTAATACATTCTTCTGTACATGTAATAATATTACACAGACCCTGAGTTCTGAACTCAGACTACACTCAGAAAGGTGTTTTGCTCCTTGGAGAAAAAAAAAATGTCGTTTAAACTTGAGCTGTGGTGTCATTGTATGGGTGTCCAAGTTTTCCAAACATGCTGTACAGTATACAGGTGGCAGTGTTCTACTGTTCTGAAATGTTAGCTGATTTTTTTACGTAGTTAAAAAACTTTATTTTACTCCGTCAGATCCTCGAAGGACTATTCTCCATTACCCACACTTTGCAACGAAATACATAAACATTATCATTATTCGCTAGTTCTGTATCTAGTGTCTCACCTTGCATAAAAAATTAATTTCGTCATTTGTAGCTAAGAAAGGAACAGAAATCATACTGTCATAAGGGACCAATTTCGGGCTGTTGTGGGCGAGGTGATGAAGCTTTTGGCTCCATAAAAGGCTAGCTGAGCGACAGTTTACTCTTGGCAGTCGCACACATTCATGCACTGGGTGGACACATACACTTGGAAGATGTTCTGGCGAGAAACAAACAGTTTCCTTGTTTTCAAAATCTGAATTCCCGAGGTCTGAAAGGGATAATAATACTAGCTGAAATACCAACTAACTACGTGCAACAGAATCCTTGAGAATCTAATAGTCAGCCGTCCTGACAAGGGCCTGCCAACGGACAGTTTCGAAGTTTTGTGTAATATTTAGTAACACGCTGTTTTTTTTTACGGTGGAGAGCTGTTAGCAAGCCGTAGGACCACCACTTATCGGCTATTTGTGATTGCCTGTTAAATATATTCGCCAGTGGAGTAACACATATATTATTTCTTCCGCTTTCATATGTCCTTCACAGAAGTTTAATGAACACCCTGTATCCACGTAATTGGTTAGATTAAATACTTTCCAGTTAGTAAGAGTGTCGCGGTTTTGCGGGCGCTCTGTAGCAGTGTGTTGCCCCTGACATGGTATGTGCCACTTATAACATCAGCCCCTACTGTTTGCTGCTCATCTCGTCACGCTCAAAAAAGATACGTGTGTATATATATATATTTGTGTGTGTGTGTGTGTGTATGTTTTGTCCTTCCGCCAGCCTGTGTGACTGACAGACAGTCTGACGACGAAATTAGAGCAGACGCTGTTCAACCAGCTTCAAAACGTGTTCTTTAATTCTGTTGCTGAATTTAGAAATAATGGACGGCGACATGTTATGATTTGATCTCAGTTCCTGTGGGTTTCGTGCATGTGGGCTGCTTGGTGCAGCAGTGATCTACGGTACACTGGCACATTCTTTGTTAACCTTCAACGTTGCATGGACTGAGTTTTCTACTGAATATATTACACCTATGCACTCACAATTATGTTTATTTACTTTAGCTTGATTCATTTATTCGTTCATTTTTTCTTACCTGTTCCCCCAGGTGTCCGATTTTCTTATATATTTTTAAAACTGTAACAAATGTCACAATGAGGAGATCCATAATTTGTGCTGTTCTCCAGATATTAAGCTGATCTAAAAAAGGAGGATGGGATGAGCAGGGCATGCAGCATGCATGTAGGTATAAAAGACATGTATACAGTATTGTGGTTTGACAACCCGAAAGAAAGAGACCACTCGAAAGACCTGGGAATAGGTGGGAGTTTAATGTTAATGGCTCTCAGAAAAACAGAATTTGGGGATGTGGATTGGATTCATCTGACTCGGATTAAGTGCCAGTCGTGAGTTCTTGCTAAAACGAGTTGAGATATTCTTGCAGGAAGCAGGAGGGGTTATGTTGGGGGCAGTCTCGACCCGTCCGTGGTTCAATACATTAAGACCTCGGGGACCCGCACTAATGATGGGTCTTGTTCCTCTTACGTTCAGTTGTGAATGCTGTGTGAATTCTGCTCTCTCGGACTCTATTCATTGTGCGAAGTTCGCGAACAAATCACAACGATTTGCAGACCGGAACTGCAACATCTTCATATAATGAAGAGACGTAGACCGTGTCGCTGCCCAGAGATTCCTCTATCCCTTGAGATTTCACTGAACTTAATAGCGTTGTGTTCCATTCTTTACATTTACAGCGTATATCTTTCATTTCTTCGGCTTACTACTGGCTTCTAGTCCAGACTATAAAGCCTTGTTCACACGGGTTTATTGCGAAAACGAATTATTGGAACGAGTTAACATTCAGAATTCTTATTATAAATAATTATTCCCACACCATTTTTACACGGAATAATTACTGTCCTGTTGATCATTACGTAAGAGCTATTGGACAGCACATTTGAAATTAAAGTAGTGCTACATTAATATGTTTCTCAGGATGTGCGAGACATTCGTAGTTCCGGGCTAGAGTATTTTAACAGGAATGCATGCTAAATGCTTTCGAAGTAATCGTGCAAAGTTTTTATTTCCACCAAAAATCATTGGTAGACCCAAAAGTTTCTATAATGATCTGAATGGCCTATTTAGAATAATGTATTGTCATAACAGTTAATATGAAACACGAAATCTCAACAGTTTTTAACAGATACGTTAATTAAACTTGCTACATTAATTGTGGCTAGTGTCATCATTGCTGAACCACATACGTAAATTTGTTATATAATTTTATTTCTGAAGCAATTTTTGTGCGTAGTATTGAACGTTTCCATTTTATCCATGTTTAATATGGTTTAAAATTAATTAATTTATTAAGTAAGGCATTTTCAACACTACTTACAACACATAACTTGATCGTATGTAGTTCTAGCACTCCTTAGAATTACTTGTTATAGAACCTTTAATTATAAAGGAATATTACGCCGATAATATGTGAAACACACAATGCTGTAATAAGCTACTACTGAATTGTTAACGCACGAAATTACTATGTGTTCGTATTAACCGTGAACGTTATAACAGTAATCTACATGACAACGTCGTAATATGCCTGTTTAATGAAGTGTGAACTTGTCGCGGTGTTTGAGGTATTATTTACAACAATTAACGGGTTTGGGTATAGTTTCAATTCCTCTCCGTACGCATGATCGCTCACACTGGGGATACAGCTGGTCGCATTCACAAACCGATGTTGTGTTTGCATAGTTTCGGTTGACATTGCTCATCGCATTACGTGCATAATGCTACTACATTACAACACTTATACACACTACCATCCTCTCCAGCACTGCGAAGCAACTGTAAACGCGTAGCCGAAAATAAATCTAGTGTATTCTTTAATGAATTTGATTTTAATTGCAATTTTATTGTTAATTGTTGAGTTTAAAGCTACTGGATATTACCTATGCCCGTTGAAGCTATTTTAAAATGTTTTCAAGTGGATTATATAAATTCCTGTAATTTTAAGTAGGTCACTTATATATTTATTTATATCAAATTATCGTTATTTAAATAATATCATAGACTATTACCTTCACATTCATTTTACTGTTTAAATAGACATATAAGGGAGGATAATATTAAAATTGATCTTACTGAATTAGACTTCAAAGATGTGGATGGGGTTTAAATAGCCCAGAACTGGTTTCATTGTTGGGTTTTATGAACATCACAACAAAACTTCGAGTCCTTTGTTATGTTCTGGCATGCGTCCTGTCTGTCTGTTTGACAGTAACATGTTATTTGTTGCTCCATTCAGGTGAGAACAGGGAAATTACTTCTTGATCTCAATATACAAGAAATTTTATGATACATTCTTACACTTCTTGTAATACTTTTAACTTCAAAGCTGAGGGACGGTCTAACGTTTACTGCACAGAAGCAACGCTGTATGGAGCTAACCTTTACATACTATGTTCAGTTCACATCGGAGAAGATGCCTTTCAAAAGGATACAAACGAGCTGTAATACAACATAGTATTGAGTACTTGCATAAACGCATTAGCAAACATATCTTAAGGGAGAAAAATACTCAGTGTAGATAGGAGGATAATATTAAATTAGATCTAATGAGGTTCTCATGGCGTTAAATGTTGGTCTTTTGGGTAGTAGTGCTGTGTTGAATTGTAGGTACATACCAAATTTCGGAGAAATATACTACCTCTATGTATGGCCCTGAAGATGGAGGCTGTTTGATTAGTTCGAAACGTTGGTAACTACCTACAAGTCCATACGATCTTACAACATAGAATATAATCACGGATCATAAATAAGTTGGATGTAAGGGTTTTTAAAAGGTTTCAATGACTGGTTCTTCTGAAGTCGGTAATTTAATGTCCCTTACTGATTTATGGAAATATACTTTAATATTGTAATTAATTAAATTATGGTCAGCGAGTTATATGTGTGTGCTATCAAATCTTCGTTGATTAATTTTAAATTTCATTAACTTATCAAAGTGAATAGCTATATTTGCCTCCTCAGTTTTAGTTTGTAATTTTACGAACCATTTAAAGGATGTACTCAGTTTCTCAGGACGAAATCTCAGATGTTATCTTATTCCTTGTGATACGTACGACGTATGTTTAATGTAATCAACACTCACACATTTTAACGTCACCACTAGAGACGCGTAAACTTCCATATCTCAGGGACTTTTCTTACGTCAGAGGAAATGCAAAGTAAGTGGAGGACCGTCAACAGTTCAGAGCCCACATTAATTTAATTACGACTTGTGGCTTGTAAAATCATTCTGGGCTACGAAATCAGATACTATCGCTCCATGAAACTCGAATCAAAGAGTAGGTTTCATTGACACAATTTGGTACGGGTTCACAGTGCTGTATATCGTAACGTAACGTGTCGAAACTGTGCAGCTGCATAGTTCAGGGTCTTACACACTCATAAACAGTCAGCACTTCCCATTCACTGCACTATGTGTCGATATTCGAACTGGCCACCTCCCAAATATCAGGTTATAACGTTTTGGTTACACATCGTATCGCCATTGTCCTTTGAGGAGTTTATTGGTAAAATTCCTACAAGTGATAATTGTATAGACTTGTATAAAAACAAGGTTAAAGAATGATATGAATATATTCCAGTTCATTTTTACCACAGACAATCAGAAAATTAATTTCAGGTTCTTTGCTGCTGTTAATGACTTTATTTCCTGTATTTTGATTTCGTCAAATTTTAAAAGCTTAATTTTAAAGGGGCATGAACAGTTGTAACTATGGTTGAAGATGGTTGTTTTATGGGTTGTTGCGCCGTGGGTCTGTTAGAAGTTTACTGACGTTTCAGAGGTCCTTGCTGCCTCCATCGTCAGCAGACAGTCATCTTCATACTTGCTGTCGTGAGAAAATGTGTTTTCACAAATGATTAGTTTTTTGCTACGTTTATTTCTAGACCAATCTCCTCCTTACTTAAGTTTCTTACGCGTTTGACGAACTGTGATCTGCACAAGCCTTTAAATAGCCAGCGCATCCGTGTCACTGATTCGTTGTTGGAACTTCACACAGTCTGTGAGTGGGAATGAAATATCGAAGGTCGTCATAAGGCGCCCGGTTCGCTTGTGTTAGAAGATAAGATTTCGTTGTCTGATTGCACGGAGCCGAGGGAAGCAGAGATTACAGAAGTGACAAATGTAAAGCGTTTTCGCTCTGAGATGAATATTAATCAGCCGTGTGGCCTCAAAAAGCTGTTGGGACCCAACCTGGCAGCACGAATCAACCACATGCTTATTAATTCATTGGAGTTTTTGTTATTTACTACTCTTTACAAGTGCTCCTATGTATAAAACGTTCCACACGTTTTGTTTCTATGAATATGAAAATCATAAATTATTTCCTGTTACGTACGTCTCTGAATTCTTAAGAACCTCCTTTCCAAATTTCGCATGTTCACAGTTTTTACGTTTTCTGAATTACATTAGCGAAGAACACGAGGAAGATTTTGTGTGAAGAATTGGAAAGAATTACAGAAGGGACCGGTCCTGGTCAATTTTAAACCAAACAATCCTATGCAAGAGATATATTGTTTGCAAACTGATTTTATATTTGAGATAATGACTCAGATAAATGTCCTGCCAACTATCGGCTGCTAAATGCATTTGTTTGATGCCTCTCGAACAATATAAATTATACGTTATAATTTATACATTAACCAGAAATCAATATCTAAAATAAAAGTTAGCGTGAAATATATTAAGGTACTATAGCATGTACGCAGAGGAAGTAATTAAAAGCAGGTAAATACTCTGATAAAATGGGTTTTGATTTTGTTTCTCCCGCAGAAAGAATTCTGGAAGCATAAGATAATATTAAAAAATATCTAAACTTAGCACACCGAATAGAAATATGTGTTTCTTCCCCGAGGCAGGGATAGTCAAGAATAGAATCAATAGGCTTCTTTGAAATATTTGTCATAATCCGTAACCACGGCCAAAATAATGAAATAACTAACACATGTGAAGGGGATTCCCTAAAATGCTGATATATAGTCACCTTTCATATAATCTGGAGTTTTATCGTCGTTTTCACTAAACCCACCATTAGATTATATCCTGAGCCAGCTGAATCCAGTCTACTCTGTTATACAAAATTAGTTAGGTCTACATTAAAACTGGTCCTTTCGACCTGTAAAATTTCATTGACTTCTGAATTGTTTAAAGGTTTGTTCAGTAGAGAATTCGACGAAAATATTGGAAATCTGCCCTGCTTGTTACGTCTGCTACGTTTTTAGTTAAATTTAGTCTAAATAACATGGAATCACTTTTATTGAATTGTTTTATTTACCAGTCTGTGAATTATTTATT
>NW_019059934.1:596449-612777 GCF_000696155.1 Zootermopsis nevadensis
CCATAAATTATATGCTTGCGAATCGTAGACAAACGAGTTCAGTGAGATATATTTTCTTTTGTTTGACTTGTATTCGACTTTTTAAAACACTAGCATTCTGATAGTCCTCATGCATATCTTACGCTAATTTTTTCGAATCCATTTGGAGTGTAAACTTTAGTTACGGAGATTTTAAGCCGAAAGCATGTGGTCTCTTGGTTTGCGAGTTAGAATTCGAAAGACAGAAATCTTTATCACATGCTTATATATAAATTAATAGATCCATTCTAATAAAAATATCAAATTTAAGCTTCTTATTATTAGCCAATCATAAACTAAAGAAGAAAGTAATCAAAATATTTATTAAATCCTGAGAATTTTCCTGAAGCAAAAGACTGACAACAACAAAATCACAGCGCGCGTATTGTTTCGTTCTTAATATAACATTTCTTCTTATAGGGATTTCTTCAGATGTCAGAGCACTGCCTTCTAGAAGTGTCTGTTCTGGACTTTTTCCATTGTGATGGCCCATTGGCTGACATATATTGACACTGAGGTCGATTTGCGATATGGAAAGCATAAGCGTAGGTTGGAATATAATATTAAAAAGGATGATCTTAGAGTGTGAACTTGATTCAGCTGGCTTAGGCTAGAGACCAGTGGCTGACTGTTGAAGATATAGTAATGGAATTTCGGGTTCCATAAAATTAGGGAAATTTCTTGATCAGCTGAGTGACTGTTAGCTTTTCAAGAATAATTCTACTTCATGGAGTTGGTTTAATTTTATTTATTCGCTGTATTACGACTGTAACTTGTAATTATTTAAGCTAGTAAATAGCAACAGATTGTTGGCTTGATTTGTCATAGTAATAAAGTAAAATTTATTGTCACATATTTTGAAATTCAGAAGTTGTTCAGGGAAGAAACTGCAGGCGTTTCTTAAGCATGTATCTCTTTTATAGCATTTAAAAGGGCTTATAAAATTTGTATGCGGAAGTCTTGCGATATTAGATTCTTAATCTAATTGCCGACAAAAGTCTTTAGTTTCGCAAGTCAGAAATTGCTAAGAAACCACTGTCCGTATTGTATAAAGCCACGAATCCTCTTAAAGTTAAGAGATTATGTAGGATGTAAGAGAGTAATATAAGCAGGGTTGAGTGGGGGAGGGGGGAAGAGGCATGACGAAACTTTTAAAACAGTTTGTGTGAGGTGGAATTACTTCAACAAAAGTAAAATAGTTAGAAGGTTCGTAACGACCCTGAGAAGTTGACAGTAACACAATTTAAAGTCGGAGGAAAACGTGGAGGGTCAATATCGACCCTAGTGATATCTAGTGGATACAGACTGAAGCGTCCTTGACTGTGATCACACAATTACGTAAAACTATTTTAAACTTTACACATCATCCATGATCTGTGGGGAAACAAATCTGTAGGCTATGTATAGTTCTCGGTAATGGGGACAGATGAGAGCATGTTCTATTTTAAAAGTGCTGCTATCATTAGGTAGCTTTTAGAGGTGATTATAATGGGGATGAAGGTGTGAAGGGAATACGTGTAATTTAGAATTTTGTTCGAAAACACGGGTTTTCCTATAAAAGTGAATTTTATTTGTAGGACATAAAACATAATTGACACTAATTTCGTTCTGTTTGAGAGTGCTTACATGACTTCTGTTATAGTAGGTTTACCTTAAAATTTTCCACGATGCATTCTTCATGTATCGCTCATAATTTTTCATAGACTGTGTCGCAGTTGAGGAAAACTAGTGCATCCTTAAATTAGCCTCAAAGTTCGTGTGTCGTAGAAGATTTTCTTTTTCTTTTGTTTCTCCAAACATGTAACTAAATCAGTTGCCAAGAAGGAGACATCTTTTCTAAAATGAACTAGTAAATCTTTTATCACTGTAGTTTAAGCTCATCGATTCTCTCCGCTTCTGAAATTATGAGTGAAGGTGAAGGCATCAGCTAGGATGCAGGTCGTTTGCTGAATTGCAGCGAAGTTTTCGGTATCGCCAGACTATGCAACAGTCAGATGTTCTTTTAAGGGTTGCTCTAAAAGCTTCTGAAAGCGATCTTCTTTACTTGGTGGAAGGAACCTCGTGTAAAGCTGCCATCTATCGACCATAAACACGCAACAACCACACCCACACACGTCACGCAAATAAACAGTTCGGGCGGTGACTTATGTCAGATTTTACTTTTACACTCAGTATTCGTCAGAACACAGGGTCATTATGTCCATCTGTTTGCCTACATCTCAGGCGACACGAGCTGATCGCTTCTGACAGCTTAGTAATTAGAACTGTCAAAGACCGTTCCCATAAATGCTCTATCCTGAGACGAGAACAAGTTCTTTTGAAGAACTCATGACGCCTGTTTTCCACAAACTGCTGTCTCTGTATGCTGTGACTACTCCAATGGAGTACCCTTATAGAATTAAAAGCCTTCTGGGATATTGCGTCATTTTGTCTCTTGAATGATGATATTCCAATCATCTTTATATTCGCCGCCGTGAAACCTGAAATCTCACCCAACCACACGTTTCCCAGATTTGTTGTTAGGTTGTGTGTACTGCGTTGCAGGCCGGCTGAGGTTTTTCGTAGTTTTTCTCAGTCTCTGCAGATAGTTCATTTGCATGGCCGATTCCTTCCATGTCCTTTACAGTTTACTAATCATCAATCATTTGACGTTGCGCGCGATCTACTGACAGTTTCGTTAAATAAATAAACAAATAAAGAAGTAAATAAATGTTTATCAAATCTAAAACTTCTTGACGATGGTGAAGAGTCAATTGAATAAAATTTTTCTTGGATATTATCCATCGTCTAGTGAATATAAAACGTAAAACGACGTTTCGGAGATGGGATTAGCTCTATCTAGTGGGCCCAACTGAGTAGGAACCTGAAGACGGAGATAGAGTCCCATCTCCGAAACGTCGTTTTACGTTTTATATTTAATAGACGATGGATAATATCCAAGAAAAATTTTATTCAATTAAATAAATGTTCGTTAGATTTATAGTGGAGTCGCGGAGTCAGGAAATATTATTGTTCTTACATTTTTGACTTTGATAGGTCTGTCTGTTAGGCGATTTGCTGATTTTGCAACATAGGATCTTTTTTATATAAATTCGATAAAGTTCACTTCGTACCAGGAATACATAGCCTAATTGAACAGGAATCACCGAACTTAAATTCGGTGGATAATGTTTAATGTAGACCTTCGATGCCAAATTTAATCGAACTCGAGCGAATAATTCACGAGATGATGCTGATGCACTGGCTCGTCTGCATGATGTACTCTCTTCAAACATTTTATGCAAAACATGTGCACATCAAACTGCCAGGTCTATTGCGCATTGTACAGGAAACATAGATCACTTTTATAGCACAACATTGAACAACGTAAGACACTGCCATATTGCTATTTCGTTTCTAATGTGAACCAGGGCGTCACTAAACAATTGCATGATCTTTCCTTCCGGTTGGGAAGAACCATGGGGATTAGGCAAGCCTCCGGGGGAATTAAAACGTGGGAATGTTCTCTATTTATTCAGTTTTCTCCCTGCACAAACTCTGTTCCGGCTTGGTTGGTTGTCAGAAATATGGCGGGTTCTTCAGTGCTGAACAAGCGCGTGTTACAGGATGGATTTGGATTAAGCTGGAATCCGAGTGACATTTTCTTAGCCTCAGTAATTCTGCTTGTTACAACTGAACAGTGGAATATGAACTGCATTACATTTTATGCAATTTTTTGCTGGAGTCGCGTAAAATGAGGGTATAATACGGAGGCCATCTTGTGTCTGTGTCTATCAGCATGTTTTATCTCCGAAATACATATTGGATTTCATTTAATCTAGTGTTTATGTTTAATCCGCGAATCAGATTATATAGGTGCAAGAAATGCAAATTAGCAATAGTTAGGTGCTTGTATTTATATACGAATGGCTGCCTTCTGGGTTGTAACGCCATGCAGTCTGGTATAAGTTTACCAGTGTTTTAGAGGTCCTTGCTGCCTGCGTCATCAGGGCGATGATCGTCCTGATGATGGAGGCTACAACCCAGAAGACAACTATCTTCGGACTGACCGCCGTGAAAACCTCAAATCCTGCTACGTATTTATATTGTTGTGTTTTTTGTTTGATCTAGGTGGCAGACACTATTATGTGAAAATTTTGGTGTCTACGTCAATCAGATCCATTCTTCGTATTTGACATGTCCGTCACTTATTACACGTTAAGTGGTCGTTAGTGTACAGAGTAAAAAAAACCGTTACTTTTTATTTCTGAACAATTAAGATTCAAATATTCAATTCGAATTTAAATTTAAATAATGAGCCAAGTATATTTTTGCATAAGATGGCTCTAAGTGGTTAATTCAGGAGATTACATTCTCGAATTTTGTCCATATAACATTCACAAGGTTAATACTACATGCTTCCTTCACTATAGAAACACGTATTTTAAAAACAATGAAATAATAAAATGAAACAATCCGTTGCCTTTATCTAGATTCATGGTCGATTGTTGTTGCATTTCCATAACAGGCGATACGTTACAGTTAGGCACGACCGCGTGCTCTCTATTCGAGTTCTGTCTGAAGGTACATCGTCTTGAATGTCCGGAGTAACATTGCTGTAAAACGTAGGACACATTATTACTTATTTGGAGTGTCATTTTGGTCTTTTTATGTTCCTATAAACAGATGTAAACACGAGGCGGGAAATGGCTCCGAGAACCAACAGAGTAAGAATTCGGCCGACATGGTTCATACCGCCACGTGTAATGTTGATTCCGAAGCGTCCATGATGTTACCTTACGTAAGCAAGTTGTCCGCCACCAACACTTGGTTAACTTACATTAATCGTGTTTTAGCGTGGAGGGGGACTGTGTGACTGATTTATTCCAAATCAGAACTTGTAAAACAATTCTTTAAACATAGAAAATAAAACTTGAGAGACAGAACAGCTTAGCAGGTGCAATAAGTAGGCGACAGGAATTTTATTTCCGGAACCACAATACGTGGGTTAGCATCATATATACTATTTAATGAACAGTAGACAGCCGACAAGGGGTGGTGATCCAGCTTGAGCACTAATGTTGGAGACTGATAATTCCTCACTGTAAAGAAAAGAAGACTTTTGCAGAATTTTACACAAGATCTCGGACTTGGAGCTCAGAATAGGGATTGGGTTTTCAACATGGAAATTAGATAGTATAAACTGATTCGTTACAAGTTATTGAATGAGTCATTAAAAAACGGATCACTTTATCACTGATGGGTTGCAATTTAAGAAAGTAATTCTACAATTTACTGCGTTTCTCGTGAATGACGTTCAAATGGTTTTAAAACTACCTAATGAAAAAAATATTTTGCAAGAGAAAAATCCCTCTTTATTTCTTATCAGAATGATTTGGCTTTTAATCTTTCATTCCTTGTGTAGATTCTGCAGTGTAATATATGCCTCTCACATGAGCCCATACAACATGCTGTGCTTCTATTAGGAGCCACACCACGTATTCAGCATCCAGATGTGTACACCCCTGGAGGGAGTGTGGACCAACGGTGGGAGGATTGGCATAAAAACGTCTCATCTGGTCGACTCGTACATTACGTTATACTATTTTATTATGGATCCAGTGCCACAGCTTCGTATCCTCCGCATGCAAAATGTAAGATACTCCATGCTCCATGTCGTCCGGAAGTTGGACTGAATTCTTCCTTTTTCTCCTGTTCAATCCTCCCTCTTTTGTCACAGATGTCACTGTACGATTTCAACTCTTTGGGATAACTGTTTATCTGTTCATCTTTCTGCTTCATTAGGCAGAGCCACAAAAAAATTAAATACCTCATTGACGCGGGTATTAAGTCCCTGGGCTATAGCCACTTCATTCTCCCCTCCTATTCGTTCTTCACACAAAGCGAATAAAATTAATAGCACGTTTACGACCGTCTAGCCTCATGAATCATAACCGAAATTGGTAAAAGAATTTCGTGTTAAACTTCATATCAAAGGTCTACATTTAACATTCTTCGGAAAATTAACTGCACTTCGCTTCAGTTCAATATAATCACTATTTTACGCAAGCCTTAAAAAGTTACTCGTATAGAAACAGACTCCATGTTGAAGTCATAACATGTTTACGCTCTACAACTTATGTTTAAAATATTCTTTGATACGTAAGATTTGAGGTTTTCACAGCGATGAGTATGAAGATTTCTGTCTTCTGGGTTGTTGCTCTGTGTAGTCTGGTAGATGTTAAATTTAATTTTAATTTTAATAAAAGGGTGCAAGTTAAAAGTTCTACATTCCGTTTAGAGACGATAAAAATGTAATATATATTTAGCCTACGTGTGGTGTGTGTATATGTATGCATATATGAGTCAGAGATGAATTAATATATTTGTGTGAATTATAATAGATAAAACTCTGATATATCTGTCTACCATAGTATCACCCCCTGACTTCTAAAAGTGTCAGATACTATTAAAAATCGTGAGAATAGAATAAGGACTCACAGTAAAAGTAGTTCTTCCTGCATTGATAGCCTATTGGCTTGAAGATCCCCGTGTTACTAACTAATGAGCCAAGTTTCGTCCCAAGTGCATGGCGGATCATTTGTTTTCGTTCAGTGTCTAAAGTAAACGCCAGGAGAGAAAACAAAATAGTATAGGAGAAGAAAATTTTTCGTGGGTTGTGGAAAAGCGCTTGGTTATTTTACTTAAACCTTAATATTCATTTAGGTATTAGATATCCTGACATCAGTTCTATGAAGAAAAACATGTTGGCTGCTACCGATAGAATCTTGCAGCATTTTGCAAGAATTTTAAACAACAAAGGTTGTAATATGAAGTGTTCGGGCTTCTTGAGCAGTTCCCACTCCGTCCAAAGCGCTCTCACATTAATAATAACAATGAAGATGCCCTCTAGAACGGCTTCGAGTGTCTGGGTTGAAAGATGGGACGTGAGGTCTAACAAAGCGAACCCTCGAGATCAAGTTCCTGCCTTGCACTTGTAACGCAGTGCACCCGCGTATGAGGGGGGGAGGGGGCACCCTTGGACGGGGACAGGGGTGTTCTTTCGTTATAAGTAGGATAATACTTCAATCCTTTGCGCTGTGTGTGATTTTTCGGTTCCTGGGTTGTTTAACAACGGTTTTGAACTGCGGTGTGTTGAATATTATTATTATTTATTATTAAGTGTTCTGTCTTACGACAGGTCCATTGCTCTGCCCAAAAAGAGCTCTCCAGTTGTCCCTATTCTCGGCTTCTCGCTTTAATTCCTGGAACGTCATATTCTTTCCTTGTTTAAGGTCGTCGGTTAGCTGTATCAATCTTCTTCCTAGTCCTCTCTTTCCTTCAACCTGGCCTTCGATGATATCACTCATTAATCCATTCCTTCTCATAACATGTCCCAGCCAGTTAGCTTTCCTGTGTTGAATACGATGCGAAAATATAATGAAAATTCTATTTGAATATAATATCCCAGCATGGTCTTAGAGCGAGGGTCCCTTTGGGTCCACGAAGAATTCAGACTGGCTCCAGACGATGGACGTAGCGTGAATGAGAGATGAGAAATACATACAGAATTATAATCGGAAAATATGGAGAAATAGACTCTTTCAAATATCTAGGCATACGTTTTTGGTTACGGTAGTGAATGGATCTTAACTGGATTCATCTGGCTAAGAATTGGGACCTGTGGCGGGCTTTCGTGAACACGATACTAATCATTTGGTTTTAAAGGAAATCAGGGGATTTCTTGTTTGAGTTCCCGTAAAGGACTCTGCTCTATGTAGTTAATTTATAATATTTTATTAATATATACGTTGTAAAGTACAAAAAAAATCATAAGTGTGACAGAGGAGTCGGTGTCGGCATATCAAGTAATATCTTACACTTAGTTTTGCTTTGTTTAATTTTTGTGTTTTATTTCTGTTTGAACAGTATCGTAAATTGGCCCCAAAATCCCTCAGTTTAGAAGTGTCTTTGTTAGATACAGATCTTATTTAAGTGAGGCAAGGAATGAAACATCGTGGGGCCAAACAAACATACTCATACGCTGATGCACTGGCGCGTTTCGCCCTCCTCCCTGCCACAGGTACGAACTCTGTCACGTTCGGCAGTGAAGTCTAATTAGAGTCGTGTAGAGAGCTTTCAAGCACGTCAGCTGAAATCTTTATCGAGAGTTGAATAAATCAGCAAGCCACTGCATTGTGGACCCGTCTATATCTCGCCCCCATTGACATGTTGCGTCACGCCCGGCATTTCGATGTTCTAATGTTAGTCGGAACACTTGTATGATTAGGGCGTTGCTCCGAGATAACCAGAATCGCGAAAGGCTTGTAGGTCAGGCAATGGAAAGAGAGATGGCCCCTTTTCAATTCTATACCTGACACAGTTATTTCACGGTTTCTATTAGTTACTCCAGGTAAATGTTGTTAGGTATATTTCGCATTAATATGGACCGCAAATGTTCCTTTCCGCACACTTTTTAATCCATTTTTATTTATTTTTATTCTATTTTATTTTCCTTCCTGTCTTGTCTGTTATACCACTGTTTCAGCTAATGTTCCATGCAACGTATAATGCAGAACATGATTTAACCAAAAATCTATAGATTGTTCCTTACATAACTTCTTACAAATATTTTTTACCCCAAATTTCTCTCGAAATCTGGACATATTAAATTATATACAACTAAAAAAATTACACGCCTTGAAAAAGGCGTCTTACGTAGACAACTATGCGTAGCTTCTACCTGATTGAACAGTAGACGATAAAATAATTCAGCCATTTTTACAATAAGTACTGTGATTTTCCCCCACCAGTGAATACACCCATGTCGCTATAGAAAAACACAAAACAAAAGAAGGCATCATGAAACTTTGAATTAAAAATGTTACAGTCACATATATAAAGCAATAAAATTCAAAGTTTTATTTGCTCCAATAATTAGTTAGTATAACCTAAACGCATTTCCATCTGGAGCAAATACGTAAGAGAAGTTAGCTCCAGAATTAAATGCATTGAACAGTTTACTCCCCTACGTAACCAACGTGACTCAAACCCCGATCCTCAGGCTCGTTCTTAACAACAGTAATGTACAAAGTATATCAGTAAGCAGGCCGTCAGCGGCGATAACAAAGTGCCGGTGAGACAATGGTGGGCTCCCTTCTCCATGACCACACTCATCCGTCTCCTTCCCCTATTTCTTCCTTTCTCAGGCATCACAACCGCGAACAAACAATCCCACATAGCCCATCCTTCAAGCGCCCCCAAGCAAACGCGTTTTCTACACCCTCTCATTCATTTCTGAGTCACAATGGAGCAACTCCTCCCTCGTTCTCATTTAGCACTCAGGAAATGCATAACTATAGCGAGAGGAACCCACAGTCCAGGTGCCACAACTTCGGTCTTCTGTAAACGCAGACTGTAGAGCGTCGAATAAGAGGATGATAATGAATTGGAAAGGATGTGGAAGGAAGCAGTCGCGGCCTAATTCACGGTACTGTCCCGTCAGTTGTCTGTGAACACTGAGGAAAACCATGATAGCCGGTCGCCGGGCCTCAGTTCTGGTTCTGTTTCTGCAAAAGAACGGATTTGTTCTGGTCGGCTGAGTAGCTGTCAAAAGCAGTGAGATAAAAGCAGTACGGACAAGCTGTATTCAAAATCGGTGCAGTTTTCTGTGTAAATTTCAGGTGAGTTATTTAAAATGGTTGTTGAATCCGTGACGCGTTTTAAATTCCTTAAAAGGAGGAGGCTAGCTTAATTCCAACAAACTCTGACATGACACGATTAAATTAAAATCCTTTTTAGAGATTTTTATATAGTTTATAACCTCGCTAAATTACTTTCTTCCTCGAAAATATATAAGAATAAATTAATAAACTTTCTCTATCATACTTTGCGCAACATCGGCGATCTCGACACCAAGCTGAATTTCATTAGTACAATTTTTATTGGTAGTTGCAAGTTTAAATCTGTGTGTGAGTGGAGTTTTTCTTGACATGGCGTTAACTAAGACACTGTAATAAAGTAAGCCACGACTTACAACCCTCCCCCTCCCCACGTATGTTACCCGCTCTCTCTATTTTAATTGAATATCTCCTCTGAGATAATACGGTATCGATGAGTCTGTAGTATTTTTCTGATTACGTAAAGAATCTGTTTGAATTACAAATTCAAAGTAGCGTTTACGTTACGTGCTGCATGAATGATCATGAATCGTAAGCACTTAATAACTGTAATTAAATTGTTTTAAATGTACTTTAAGATAGATTGTATTGATTTTTATTTTCGTGAAATTTATCACCGGTTGTGAATTTAAGTGACACGGGATGTTGTCCACATCCAGTTATATTGTACTAATAATACAGATTGTTTATAATTAAAATAGCTTTGATAGGATGTGTTATTGTTATTTAAACGTGTTTTAACTAAAAACCCTGAAGTAAAATTTACGATCTCAATATTTAAGCTGGTAATATATTCAAAGTAATTTTCGGTACATATATGTTTTACTGAAGTTCAAATTAATACACATTCGACTAAACAGCAATCTGTAGAGAAATTTTACTGAATCTACGGCAATGTTACAAAACTGATTTGCTGACAGTAACCTCGGAACTGCTGCTTTATTTAAAAGCAGAGTCAGCAATCACTCGGTGAGTACAAAACTAGTTTGCTTGTTTATCTCTTCTTCTGAATTATTTAGGAGAAGACAGAACAAACTGAGCCTCCTGTAGACATAAATAAGGCCATAGTCATTTACCTGATTAATGCGAGTCTTGGCTTCGAATCCTGGAGCTTGATTTATTTAGGATTCTGTAACAGTGACAAATGCGTCACAAAATACCGTTTCAAAATGTATGATCAACGTGTCGTTTATCACACAGTCATTTCGAATAGGTGAGTGAAATTTTTATAAATGCGTGTGCAGGCGACATATAACGTATCGGCCTCATTTCCCGTTGTTGTCTTATTAGGCCTATTTTAATTTATTTGCATGTGTTTTAATTTATTTTAAATATAAATTAAGCGTGAAAAATATTAATTCAAAAAATATGAAACAAGTTTATAACTATGTGTTACGCTCGTGTTCATCCGATCTGAACACCTGTTTTCAGAACTCTTGTCCGTAAGCTGCATCTGAATCTGGCGCTTTTACATTCGTCAGAGTGTACGAAGAGCTGTTAAATAAAGACTAATATTCTGCTCCGTTACTAATGAACAGTCTGTGTCAATTACCGCCTTAATAAACCTTCAATAAATGTAGTCTTCAAAGCTTCGACTCTGTCATGCAGAATGATCCCCGCTCCAGTTCACAGGGAAACGGACAGGCACGTATTTAGCGACAGACAAGTTCACAAGATTCAGGACAGAAATGCACCAAGTGGTAAATCAAAATAAATTGCTCAAGGAACAGCTCAGTATTCATACCATTCAGCTTGTATGTATTATTGGGTGATAAATTTAAGGAGGATCAGATGGGTCGGACACATAGCACAAATGGAGAAATCTGAAAATGCATATTTAAAAATTCTGTCGGAAATATGAAGGAAAGATACCACTTGGGAGATCTAACCCTTGATCGTTGTAACTACCTACAGTAGTACACAGTGTCACAACCCAGAAGACCACAACCGGCATGAAAATGCAGAGAGTCCAAACTGATTTGCATTCCCCTCATTATATATTAATAACCAGGTTTCTCATAGAACGCAGGAAGTCTCTAGCCAAACGCTACACCTGAATTAGCAGAACTCAGCCCAGAATTGCGTCTTAACCGATACAAATTGTCTGCGTTCCTAGAGCAATGGAGCCTTAAGATAGGGTAAATGTAAATAATACAGATTCATGATCGCTAATATACCGCTCCTGGGAGGTTCACATATCACCAGGCTAATATGAGATTTAATCGCGATGCGGTGGAAAGCTGTTGGTGTCGCCTGGAGGCCAAACAAACAACATTGCAATAGCGTATTGCTTTGCAACTGGGGCTCCATTTCTGTACCGCAGACATGTAAATCACTTCCTGGTTTATTTTCGTCTAAACGTACCAGGGAAATGAGGTCTTAAGCTGGTAATCAACTGACGACTTGCAAGGAAGAACCTCTCGTTTGTTAAGCGAGAATTAGATATGTTGAAATTCATTTCTCATTAATTTAAAGACAGTAATTAGAAGCAGGTGTGAAACTCCGCACAGTGTAAACATTGGAATTTCTTGAACCGGGATTTAAAGTACTTTGATGAAAATCAGTTGAAATGGGACTATTATGTATCTATTAAAAATTAATGTCACTAGATTACCTGGACAGATCGCAAATATATTGCCATTTTTTCTGTGTCCCTACAGACCTTGATGGGCCTTAGCCCCCTCATGCATGGAAGGTTTCTTGATCTATTTAGACATTGGTAGGACAAGTGATCTGCCCGTCGCAAAGTTATAGCCATTTACTATCCTACATTGCCAACTCACTCCTTCCTTCTTACGTCGAAATATGTTCTTGAACTTCTTCAGGAACGTTTAATTTAATTTCTCCTTAAAGCAAGAGACAACATTACAATTTAATATAAATGCATTTTATGATAAGTCAGAACAGATATGGGATCAGATATGAAGATTTCTTAGCATTCCTTCGTCTAGAAACGTTCCGCTTTGCCTATGAAAAACAACTATGAACTCTGGAGGAACCAGGACACTAAGTGCTTCAATTGTATTAAAACTTTTCTCGAGTTCAAGAAAGGAGCTTCAATATAAACTGTTTAAGTTGTTTCCCTCCCGCTCGCTTTAGCACACTTACAGTTATAGCTAGAGACATAAACTCTAGAACTGTTTTTAATATACCAGAGCTTGAGGCAAGTAAAATTACTATCGTTATTATTCCAAGACTTTCTGGGATAATGAAAAAGATATTGTTCCATTTTAAATCTGGCTTCGGAATACTTGTGACAAATTGCAGGGGAAAGCATAGGAGACAGTTGGCTGAATTTGCTCATGCGCAACAGAAGTACAATGCAAGTTTTGAAAATTAAACGTACAAGAATATTGGCCAAGTATAAAAGACCTTCTTACCAAAGATGACTGATGTGGCCGTAGCGATCTGGTGCTGGGAGGTTATTGAGTCTGGTGCTACTTAACGTCATTGGTTACATTGCTTAGAGTGTTACGAGAAGATTATCATAAGTGCTGAGTGGGTAAAGATTTTTTTTTTGAAGACACTATCCCCTGATTTTCAAACAGCAACTTAGAACAAACACGAAAATCGTCAGAAAGTCCTCATAGAATATTGTACTACTCTGTCGAGATTCGAGCCAATTACGTTCTGAATAAAAGTCTCGAGCTTTGCTTTTGTATAAATAAACACGAATGGACAAGTGTTTAATCGTCGGCTACTAAGCGGGCTGTTTAATGACTGCGTCGTTAACTGTAATTAACGAGAAGCAATCACTTCTCCAGCGATGACTCATCATAAAATAATTCTGCTTCCTTGAGGTAAAAAAAAAAGAGAAACGTGGTGTACGTATAATTGGCATGTTATAGCCGATCCATCCATAAGTAAGCACTGACTCAGCACTATACTCCATTCGTTCATTTTAAATCAGTGCTATCCTACCCAACAGGAAACAGGCAAACACTTTCCCTTTCTACATTACATAATTACGTCTGCTATGTTTGTTAATAAACTTCGAGTGTTATCTTTTCCTGCCCAATATGAGCTGCAATTTCACGGCTCGGATTATGAAACAGACGACCTGGGAATACAATTTGGGTGGGAGAAATAAGAAATACATATAGTATTTTTCTAGATAAGACTAAGAAGGAGATATGTGGTTAATATTAAGATAGATGTATAGGAGACGCAATTTGGGCGGGAGAAACGCGTAAATGTGGGTCAGAATCCTGTCCAGTTGGCGGGATTTAGCATTAACGTAGTTCACATATATGCTAATGATGATGAAAGTGAAGGAAACAATAACATGACAATGATGATTATAGTAATTTTGACTCCGGTAGTCTGTAAGCGCGATGCGGTTTGTAATTGCCTCTTCTGTGTAAAAGTTACAAAGGTTTATTGCCTCTGCTCTGAGAACTTGCCGACCACGCCTGCACTAAAGTCATGTGCCACTGTAATAAAAACAGAGTGTAATTGCAACTATCTCAGAACAGGGTGATTCAACTTATGAGAGCCACTAGGGACGTTCTGAGACTCGGAGCATAACCGAAGCTCTAAGCTAGGAAGCCGTGTTCTCACGTCTCTGAATCTTATGTAGGCCAATGTAAAGTGACCCAGTAGGATGATGAATTTTCGGCTCCTTTTTACTTGTGTTCGTCAAGTTAACGGTTCAGAACTCGGGTTTGTTAATCTGACTGTCTTCTGGGATGTTGCTCCATGTGGTATGGTAGAAGTTTACCGACGTTTCAGAGGTGTTCACTGCCTTTATTGCCCTGATCATGGAATCAGTAAGCAGTTCGGAAACGTCGGTTAACTTCTACCTGATCATACATCGCAATATCCCAGTAAATAGTTATCTTCTTATTCGTCGCCATAAGAACCTGAAATATCACTCGGTTGTGAAACTTTATGTTTTGAGGGCGTTCGTTCTTTGCTGTTGAAATAGTGCCGTTAAACGAAGAATAATAATCAATCGGTAAAGATTGGATTTTTTTTTTAAAATAAGTAGACAATTTATTTAACTAATTATTGAATTTAGTCCCACCATGAGACTGTGGTAGTTGCTCACCCGCTCAACAAGGAAAAGTTCGAAATAAGTACCTTCTTGTGGAACTTTAAGGTTCATTAACATGCTCATAATATTAAAAATATATTAAAATTGGCCGTCAGTCACAATATAAGATAATTAAAAGATTAAAATATCATTTTACGTTCCTTATCTCGTTAAACGAAGAATAATAGTCAATCGGTAATGATTGGATTTTTTTTAAAAATAAGTAGACAATTTATGTAACTAATTATTGAATTTAGTCCCAACATGAGACTATGGTAGTTCGAAATAAGTATCTTCTTGTGGAACTTAAAGGTTCATTACCATGCTCAGAATAGCTTGACAATCTCATGGTAAAGTTACTTAGGCCCTCTGTACCAACAGGTTCTTTATCCCTGCTGAAAGTGAGTCTTCAGTTATTTTGTGACGTACGATTCAGTCCTGTGTACATGCCTTCTAGAGCTTGGTTATAAAAGTTATAAGGTAATTCACATTCCATCCATATGTAAATGCTTACGTAAACGGGTGTATTATTTGGCTTCGTGACATTGTGGTTTATTATGGCTGTATCAGGAAACACGGCCTTTTCGAAACTCACTGTACTTTTGCAGCTCCTATTTGTTTGCATTCCTGGGCAACAAGTAGCTGCTTGTAGTAATTAAAACCCGTCCACCATGTTGTGAGGTGTCAAGAGAGAGAAAAAAAAATATTTGCCTTCGTACATACGTGTTTAACACAGTGTAAACGACACCTCCCACTACGAAACTTCGGGATCTCGTTCTCGGGCTTTGTTATTGTTATTGTCAGACCATAGCTGTTCTCGTTATTATTGGTTACACACGTAGATGTGAGATCCGAGGTTTTTGGGAACGAATCCGGGACATTTTAATTACTGAACTTGTCAGGAAATAAATAAACTGCCATGTAATATACGATGTTTAAAATACCTGCCGTGCAAATACATTAAAAATAAATAAAATTTATTCTAATTACACTTATCATGTTGATTAAAACCACGCATGACACTTCAGTAAGGTATTCTGTGATATGGCAATATAAATTTTACCTGTTGTATACCATTATGTAACGTTCCAGATAAATCTAATCTGGATTGATTGCTGACATTAATTGCAGTCCACCTGTTGACTGCAGTCATATTTAACACGCGACACGACTTGAAGCAAATACAGTAGTAAAATGCTTCGGTTATGACACATAAGCCATAAGCTACAAAGCTTTTTAAGTAGATCATTGGCGTATCCATGGCGATTTGAACGTAACTTCAATTAATGACACGCCATAAATAAAGCGTATTACGAATAGAAAGACGTGTTTTTTTAACGATTTAAGCATCGGAGCCGAAAAGTTCTTGAAAGGGAAATTTTGTTCCTTGAATCGAGAGGGTTAAAGTGAATGAACTTAAGTAACTCAATCACGTGAGTTCCTACACGTATTGTAAGATGTCAAAGCGAGGCATATTTTAGGCCTGCACATACATTTTGTTACACTTACAATTTGATATATGGTATATTTTCCTTCCACACTGTCGTAAGTTGGGACACCTGTTTTCTTATCTGAATCCTCTAAACCCCGCTTTTGTTTTTATGTGGCTCTTATTT
>NW_019059934.1:618512-650290 GCF_000696155.1 Zootermopsis nevadensis
CACATGATAAACGTAAGGATCTAAAAGGAGGTGATTTTATCATATCTGGTTGTACTGTTTTAGAGCTTACCTGCAGGAGAGCCGAAACAAGACTGTACTCCGTGCCTACAGAATGGCTTCTTTTTCGTATACTCTTTTCGTCGTCTGCCTTTACATCACGGGGGATTAAATCCCGTTTGGAAATAACTGTTATGGTAGCGTGAACATGAGTAATGAAATATATAACTCCAACCTCGAACAAAGAAATGTGCCGAGTCCCACGTGTTGGTCAACTTAGTAATTTCATAGATATTTCAAGAATGGTGAGAAAAAGGAGCGCTTCTGGGGAAAAAGCACGAGGGCGAGCCAGAATCGTTTAACGGGTTTATCGCTGTTCCACGGCCCTCGTTTATCATCCACGCGGCCTGCCGGGAGGCCGGGGTGAAAGTTGAACCGTCAATTTGTCGCAGCGGTTTTCTGAAGAGAGGCGGACGGACGGACGGACGGACGGTCTGAGACAAACAAACAAGGAGTGAAAAGGAAAGAAGGGGTCGAATTGGGCAAATGAAGACGGACAGTTGATACAGAAGAAATGGAGGAATAGTTGGAAAGAGACGGAATGAAAACGAGATAAAGAAGAGGCTGCCTGCCGGAGGCCTTGTATAAAGATGAGGAGAGGAAAGTAGGCTCAGAAGTACGCATGCGTTGTAACACTTCCAATATTGCTATGACAGAGAATGGGGAAAAGTTGCTTCATATTTCAGGAATGTTTGAACACACTTTTTTTGTTTATAATTCTGTTTTTTTTGCCATTTTATAAAACACTTTTAACTTGAAGGTTTATAGCACGAGGAATCCTGCTAAGAATACCAGTGCCCCTCGTCTTTACCTCCCTAATATCTGTTATTTCATTCGGTTCAAAGAAATTGATTTTTAAGTGAAGTTTGCTCGAAATGCGGTAACCTGACCATCAAAGTTTCAGTGATCCGACTCTTTTCAGCCCGGTCGCAGGCACGTGACTTCCAGAGAGGATGAACATTTTATGACAGACCCCGCACAGCAGCCAGCACTTTTATTTACGAAGAACGGAACTCAGCTGTCATTTTTGTCTTTCTGTGCGTCGCAATAAAACTGACAGATTCGGTCGCACTGAGCATGCAACTGCAGCAGCCATGCTCCAGACGTGTATGATGGAGGTATCCGGTTCGAATTACGGCATTGCTAGTAGATATACTACGTTTCGTCGTTTTTCCCAGTCTCTCCAAGCGAAACAAAGAGAGAAAGAAGAAGAAATGTTGAAGAGGATTAATGGATAGGAAAAGGGTTGAAATAAACGGAGAACACATGAAGGAAAAGAAGGAAAAATGTGTTGAAAGATAATAAGAAAAAACAAAGATAGAAGGTACAGAGCGGGAAATTTGGTGATTATTTAAGTGGGGAAAATGAGTTCGGTAGAAGAGTGTAGTACACGTTTTACAAATAACTGCGAAATCAGTAGGTAGACCTGACTTCTTTAGACTGTAGTGAGTGGAGTGTTCAGTAATCAACGTGCCCAAGGCAGAACCACTGTTTGACAACTCCTGCCAGTACTGTGGGCAGACATTGAATTCAGACAACAATCTGGGCCGACCCGGTACAGCCGTCGGGTACTAAGCCTCTTCTTGTCGCCAAGTTTAGCAGTTGCTGCTATAATACCTCAACCGAACTTGGGTAAGAGGATACAACTTGGCGTACCACAGTCGCCACACATTATTAGCTGATGTACGTCTTCTGTGGCTCGGCGAATTTGGAGGATTTAACTGTAATTTCCACGAGGAGAATGAGATGGGCACGTAGCACGCATAGGCGAGGTGAGAAATGTGCAAATAACTTTGTTGGGAAGCTTGAGAAGAAGAGAACACTTCGAAGATCTAAGCGTAGATGAGAGGGCAATATTAAAATGAATTTTAGGGAAATTGTTTTTGGAAGGGGTGGATTGGATTTATCTGGTTCACGTTAGAGAACAGTGGCAGACTGTTGTGGACACGGTAATGAAACTGCGGGCTACAGAAAAGGGGGCAGGGAATTTATTGACTATTCGATCGTAGGCAAACTGTTACCTGCTCTAGAAGGATTCTGCTGGATGCAGTCGGTCGTATGTAGTTCACAGTCATGTTTGTACTGGCAAATTGTGGTCTTCTCGGTTGTGAGACTCTGAATTCTTTTACGCGGTTAACAAACTTTCGACTGTACTGAACATCTTAAATTTCACAAGCCTAACTTTGGACCAGTTATACTATATCAATGTTAGTCCCTAAAACCAGTCTTCAGATTCCACGGGTAATGTGCGATATTATTATTTAGACATAATTAGGCTTAATTATTTCCTATTTGTGAGTAACTAAGAATATTATTACAGGAGGCTCAAATAGAGTCTATAGTAAAAATAATAATTATAACAGAATACAAAGGAATTCCATAAGTCAGATACGAAGGTATTTTAAGACACATGGTAAAAGACAGAATTAATACGATGAACATAAAGTAACGGACGTTAAAGCAGACGAATTTGCGTTGAATTCTGGCATGTTCTTGCAACGACAATTCTCCTTTTTGTACATTTCTTGCTGTGACTCACATTTTACCTGCATTATTGTAATGTCCAAGCACGCAAAGTACTTTTATTATCAGGCAATTCTGTATTGTGGTTCTCCAATCTTGGTTTAGTCCTGTTTCCTATTAATCACGCTCTGACGTAATTAATCTCCATCACCGATCCTAACCTCCCTTAATTGGATCCCTCTTGAGGCAATAAAAACAATCAACCAAGCGCGATTGTTCCTGCAGCCATGTAGATTATGTAACGCTGTGCTAGCCAGCGATTCGTGAGCCATTTCAATAGCTTTCCGAACCAAATTTCATTTTTCTCTCTTTGGATGTGCGTAACGGAAAATATCACATAATGAGAAACTTCATAACTTGAAAAATTCAATTGGGTCGTTTAAAGTCATAGAAGTTTATCGACGTTTTGGAGGTGCTCGTTAAAGTGAAATTGCCTCTGAGAGGGATTAACATGTCTTCTGACTGATCTATCTTGGACTTACATATTCTGATACTTGCTACCCTTACGTGATATCTATTTAGAAACTGTCTGTATTCCAATTCTCTTGACTTAAAAGTATTTATTTTATTTATTTAATCTTTTTTCTCTTCCATTCTGGCTTCTGGACTCCTGAAAATTGTACCTATGCACATCTCTGTGAGACATGCAGCTATATTATATGTCTTCCAAACCTAAGTGATGTGAAAGAAATATAAAATATATATTTTTTTAAATATAAGCACAGAATTTTTCTTATTTTTGTATTTTGTCTTGAGAGAGATAAGTATGTTGACAGAATGCACATGTATTTGAAAAATATGTGCAATAAATATAATGCGAAAAGGTTATTTATTTTCGCGACATGACTCAGAAACATAGGAAGCACGTAAATCGTACGTCACAGTTTTTTTTTCTCAAATGTTGGTAACGTAAGTTAACTACAGCTTTTCGGTTTAAGGTCTTCCTTGAAAAGTGGCAGCCCTTCAAATGGTCAAAATATATCCCGTTTTCAGAAGATAAACGAGGTTTTTACCGTGCTCATAAAAGACTGCAATTGAATCCTGTTCAGAGCCAGTTCAATCAAAGCCACAATTTCTACTTTCCTAAGGTCTGTTTTATTCCCATATAGTCATAGGTCCTTTATGTAGGCCTTTCCGTCTGTATTTATCGATCAGGATATTATAATAATTTCTTGTTTTATTGCTATATGAGCGCTCTTTATTTAATCAGATATTGATGACATGAATGAGATTATGTCCTCTTCCAAGGCGAAAGTACATGATAGTGGAGCTTGATTGCCTCTGTTACTAGAACTGGTCTTTGTACCAACGTCTTGGGCTTGCGAACGTAAATTAAGAAGTTATCTTCGTAATAACGAAGTTGCGGGCAGATAAAACTGAGGTAATTGATATTAATTATAAGGTTTCACTTTCCCTAATTCTTCTTTAATCATATTAGTGGTTTTCCAGCAGATAACAGTAGGCTAAAACGAGAATAATGCAATTAAAGAAGTAAGATTTATGCAGCCACGTCTTCTGAAGTAAGGCGTCATCACAGTCGGAATTTTGAAGAAAAAGTGTTTCACGGCGTAGGAAAATAAAGAAGACGCTTAAACAGCCTTCTAAATAATTCATTAATTAACTAAATTAACGGAGTAAGAAGAAGTAGATAAATTATTAGAAATGTGGCCAACCAACTAATGATTGGTCGATTGTTTATATGTCTACAATACAAACTAACTGAATAAATAAGCAGAATATAAATAAATTACTAAGTCGCTATTCTAGCGCTTAAATAAGTGACTTGTCAACTAGGAGAAACAAAACTAAGTAAATGCAAAAAGAGTTAGTACTAAAAGAAATAAATTAAATTAAGAATATTTACAAAACTTTAGCTGGAAAACCTAAAGGGAAGAAACCATTTGGGATGGGTGACCTAAGCATAGGTACGATGATAATATTAAAGTGTAGAGTGTGAGTCTGGGTTCAGTGGTCTGTTATTATGGTCCAAGGGCGAGCTCTTATTGACATGGTATGAAGTTTCGGATTTCAAAAAAATATTGTGGAATTTTTTGAGTGACCTACGTTATTTCCCGGAGGGTAAATTCGACCGGAACATATTCCGTTTCTATGACGTGCCACTTACACCTCAGTGCGCACTGCTTAATTTAGTTTATATTCGCACAACTAATTAAACAGTGTTACAGAATAATACTCTAGTCGAAATTCTGTAGTTGTTTTGGTAACAACAGGTGTGAGAGTTCACAAAACACCACCAGTCTTAGTAATAATATTTGAACGAACAACTCCACGGCACAAGATATTTCTTAAAATTTTGTGACTTACATAGTTGGTGAAAAATTTACATATTTTTTATGGAACGTGGATGTTCATTACCGTGCTCACAAAAGACTAAGCTCCATTTCTAAAGCACTTAAATTCAGTAGATCATTGTACCCTCTTCCTATAATATGCATTATAATATTTCCTCCCATCTATTGATAGATCTCTTTTCTTGTGATTTTTCTCCTAATTTTTTGTGTGCATTTATTACTTCCTTTATACTTGCAGTTCGTCCCTGCCATAAATGTGAAGACTAAGTAACACTATGGCAGTGCACTGGCAGCATCTTTTTCCCGGACTGTCTTTTACTATAATCTTAATAATCCAATGAGCTTGTCGTTCTGTACGAACGGTTTATTCTGTCTATCACAGCGGTCAGCGCTCAGCAAATTCCTAGCGGTTCTGGACAGCTCCAACACAAAGATCATGATTTTCGATCTCGTTCGTTTTATGGATAAATCATTATGCTCGTTTGTAGAAGAGGTCTTGCTGTGGACCAGTTTGCCACTAAGAAATCTTACTAATTATCTGAAAGTATAAGGTTATCAGAAGTGTATTCTGAATCTCAGGACAATAGGCCAAGGTGAAGTATAAAAATATAGGTATCAACTATTCTGTTGTATTAAAGAATGGAGTATATAGTATGAACAAGGATTCAGGACCAAGAAATAAAGACTTTTGTTTTATTCTGAAATAATCCCTTTCTTATTTCTGTTTCATTTTAATATTTTACTGTAGCTCTCATCTTACTGGATATTGAATTTTTAAATAAAAATTATATCACAACTTTTATTCAAGTTGCTGCATTTATTAAATAAGCTTTTTAGAAAAAGAAATTCTTGAACCCCCACAGAAACTTTTTTTTTAAAAAGTACGTCCTATAACAAAACATACGCACATAAACCAGGGTTTACGTACTTTTCTTTTGCTCAAAACTGAGAACCCACCTCCTACAAGCCATAGACAAAGTAAAAACCTTTCTAGCTTAGAAACATTTAAATTTTTACAACCAAAGAAAAGCCTTCTCTTGTTTAATTTGATTCAGCCCATCGGACAAACTTCTTAATTTGTAAACAAATTCATTTCGTTACCACTGTCACTTGTAGGCATACCTGTATTCAGAGGGAGACTCCATCCTTGAGAAGAGGGCCTATTGATCCACTCATCCCCAAAACTTCTGTCTCTTTCAAGCCCTTAAAACATCCCTCTTACCCATTTTCTGTCCTTTTCTAGTACCTCTCCATCCCACTTTATCCAGTCATGCTCTCTACCTTACATCTGCGGAAACGACGAGAGATAAGAAGAAGAAGAGAGAGAGAGGTAATGTGGCAGACGGTGTACCAACTTTGGCGCACGCGGGTTGGGAACAGTGCTAAAATAAGAGTGGAATAAAAAACAGACACACACACACACCTCCGCCCCCCTCACCCCCTCCCCAAGACCCTGACTCGGCGCACTGAGCCGATCTCGCTTCTGTTGTAAACCGCTTGAACCATGCACAGAGACACACACGTTGTCGGATAACCGGCGCGAGAAGTCGTGCTAGTGACACTAGTAGATCCTGGTGACGAGATCGGGAACCACTACAGACAACTGCATGTCGCAACGCGTGTCTGAAAGATATCGAAAGTGGCGGTAAGGCGGTAAAGGACAATAAGCTTTATTCTTATATATTTAAGACGTGCTGTTAACACGATTGTTACAAAAATACACGTGTTTACTTACGCGAAGTTAGGGAATAATTAATAACTAGATCATTCTCGTTGTGTTGGAAACAGTGAGTGATTTTGTTTGATGTGAAACACTTGAAGATTAAACGTGATGTTAGCGTAGTACGTAACCTAAAAACCAAAGTGATATCACTTGACATTTTTTTAGATGTCTTGAAAGTAAAGGAAGAATGTGTGTGTAACAGAACGGTGTATCAGAATTGTAGTCTTCGATACTGCTTTTAGGTTAATGCTACTTGGTAAATAATGATATCTTAGAAAATAGCTACAAAATTATTTGCCACAATTTTTTTAAGAATAAGATTAAGAATCTAAACACGAACTTTCTGTGAAGTTGCAATTTTATCTCAAGCATCCTAAAGGAAATAAACCAGGCACAAATTTTCAAATTAGTAGCAGGAAACGCTGTCAAATATTCGTCATCTCAGGACGAGTTGTGGTAGTGAGTCAGTTTATTGAATAATACAGTACCACGTGTAGGTGTTTCTGCTGCCTTAATTGCGTAATACGAGGGGTGTACGGTAGAGGAGCCTCAGTGGCGGGTGGATTGTCAAGTGTCACTACTCGAATGTTTGAGTTGGCAAAATAATTTAAAGGAACTGTGGCGAGTTTACGTAATACTTCGTGAAAAATAACATTCAGGGGAATACTGTAAATTGTCGCTAAAAGAAATTTTCAATGTTGTAAATTTTATATGGACGGAAGGATCATAAAAACCGCGTATGCTGAATTTTAATATTTCTGAGGGAAACTTGTTTTCTGATTATTGCAATTCATAAATCTCTGTTGATAAAGAACATAGACATAATTAAGCAATTAAACATTTGTAATACTAAAATACCTTTACACCGAGATCAGCCAAGTGCTGGGTCAGAGATGACATCTATAACTTTCATAGTATTTCGAAGAAATAGAGCAAAAACTTTATATAAACATTCAAGAATTTTATTTAGTAAAAATTAACATTTTATTTTTGTTATGTGGATAGAAAAGGTTAAATTAACAACGAAAACACATCGATGCAGAGGAGAATGTACGAGAATATTTCCGATATAAAATATACAGTACAGATCACCTTTATAAAAACGTGGACAAATTAAAACAGTTTCTTCGTGGAACATGTTTATGAAGTGAAGAACGAGGAACAATTGATTTGAGCCCCACACCATTTATCTTAGGAAGGCGACGAGTATAGGTTTTAAAAAGACACGCATTTTTGTCAGTGATTTTCTTTCATAAGACCTATAAGACTGAAAGAGTTATTAATAGTGTTTATATCCTCATTATGGAACAATGTCAGGCGTGTGAGTAGCTTGGAACTAAAACGTGTTACATTGTTGGACAGAAAAGGGGGCAAAATGATGATGAACACGGTGGCAAGTCTTCTCAGCATAATTCTGCAACTGTTTCTGCAAACTTCTGGTAAGTTTATCAACTTCTTAAAGTTTTACTATTTCTCCGTAATGTAGTTCGGTGGCGTATATTATTTTTCAAACTTATTTATAATATAAATCAATCCACATTGTATTTTAACATAGTTTATATTAAAACAATTTATTATAAACGATTATTATTTTAACAGTCGTAAGAATCCAACAATGCTACCAGCATTACGTGTCATTACTTCCCTTCACGAATATTCTGACGTGTAATTTGATATTAGAGATGTTTCAGAGATATTGTTCTTGTTATCTGGTTACATGCTACTTACATGCATTTGTTAGTTGTATAACCGGATTCATTGTGGCTGTGAAGGCATTATAATGCGACTTCTCTTTTCATCCAAGTTTTAAAATTATTATAAAATATAAAATTGTAAAATTATGACATTGTATTAAGCACAGTGGTGACATGTTTAACACATTTTTAAGGATACTGCGATTTGAAAAACTCTTTATGAAAAAGTAAAAAAAGAGATGATTATTGCTTTTTGCGATAATTCATGTCACTAACAAACTAAAACACATGGATTAATAAACTGTTGAACAGTTTTCATAAGTCAGAACAAACAAGAAGACACGAGCCCTTTCTTTTATGTAGCATCTACGCTGTTTCATGAACTGAATTTTGACTTTGTTGCACAAAGGGTTCAAACCAGGCAAGCAGTGAGTGGCTTGGATTTATACCAATACCACTTAGCACTTAAAATCTGAGGGTATTTGTCTCAGGTGCAATTACATGAGACTCTAATGGATACATTGGTCATGTGAGTTTGTGCATAGGAAATCGATATAGTCTTTTATGTAACTCATAACTTTTCTTGTTATTTTTGTTCTTCATACGTCACTGATTTATCGTGTTCTGTATCGGAAATCTAGTCTTAGTCATGCCATTTAGCTATTTACATGCTGTTACTTTCTGTAGAAAAATATTTTTTTAATTTTACAGTTTCATAGCGTATTTTTGATTAAGTTAGTCGGATTCTGTTGATGGCTTCAAGGTATTTTTAAATTAACTGTTAATGGGTATATTAAAAATGGTAAGAAATGACAGGAGTGATGATACCACACATCATAAATACAGAAGTTCAAATTGACCAGCTAAAGAGTTCATTTCTCTTCAGAGTTTTCCACACAATAAATTATATTTAAGTAACAAAATTTATCGGTAACTATTATCAGATTAATATTCTGCATGCACCTTCAATGAACGTCATAAAAACCAAGTGGTACTTATCTGGCCCGCCAGCTTCACAATCTCTAAGTCTAAACTTTTTACGTTTCGTATAATTCTTAGTGAGTAATAGCAGAATGCCCGAAGTGCTACTTCGGGGAGTCACCGTGGCGACCTAGGCGACCCTAGCGACCTGACGTCTATAGTGCCCGGGGCGACTAATACGATCCGAGCGACCAAGGCGGCGACCGTGGTGTTAGAACCGCCTTGGAAAATATTGCAGTCGTGGCGACCTAGTGACTTGCGGGAGTTTGTCTAGTTGCACTAGGCTTAGGTCTGCTAACATCGTGCACTTACGCCATCCTAAGGATTTTCTTGGAGAGATTTGAAAGTCTGAGTCGTCGCAAAACTCTACGTCGGTCTTCCGGCGTCGTTTCTCGGTTAGTCTAAGCTAAGTATGGTGTCTAATGTCGGTGTCGGGACAGTTGGTTTTGCGACGCTGCTGATTGGTTTTCCAGCATTGTGCCACATCGCTTCCAGAGGCGTTTCATGATTTTGTTTGATGTTCTTAGTCGGCGTTGAGACGCTCGACGTCGGCTTCCAACGTCGTGTCTTGTGACTTTTCAGGTTCATGTTCGCTACTCGTGGAATGTTTATTCGGCGTCGCGACGCCTCTAGTGTCGATGCTTGTCGATTTTCCACCGTCTTGTTTAGTACCTTAACTAAGAAGACGCACGCTATATGAGGAATCTTTTCAGCGTCTAGACGCTTGTTGTTTGTTTGTGCGTATCCTGACCTATGTTGTGACATATCTAAGTTCATCTGCTCAAAAGTTGGAATTATGTGTGGGCGTAATAACGCGAATCGTCAGGACTCTCGTCGGAGGTTTCTACGTGTTTTCCCGAGTACCACGTATTTGTACGAGAATTGTAGAAAAAATGATCCCGAAACCCGAAATGTTTATCGAGACTCGAACCCAGGAGAGTTTTCTGTGATGTGGCGATTGTTACGTTTGTCTCTTTTTTTCGTAACAAACAACCCTGGTATTGATACTGTTCTTCTGCCCGAGTTACATAAATCTTCGCTGGGAATCGTACCCGGGGTCATTTTCGAGGTTCTGTTATTTGTTTCAGCAATCTCCGGTTACAAACAAATGATTTTGGTCAAGGTGCCGTTCTTATATCGTGCTTGGTTTCCGAGCAACGGGAAACGCCCTAAGCTGGAATCGAATTCAGGACACTTTTGTGGAGTTTTGACCATGATATGTTCTCTTCCTGGTCTCAAACAATAAACATGCGAAGTTGAGTTGAAGTTTGTATATCCGTTCTCAAGCTCTTAGAGAACACAGACAAAGACACAAAATTTCAGTATACAAGGTTGTTTGGGCTTTACAGGGTTAAGGCAGATTCTCCGGAATAATCTTTACACAGCGTTGAACAGTCAGTCGCAAGGAAATGCAGTAGTTGCAACTAACAAGTGTGATGATTCATTCGAACTTATAATTACTGTATATTCTGAACTCTGATTCGAGCAAGTTGCTGACAATTATGAATTAATTGTTCGCAATGAAAAATGTGTTTCATGTTGGACAAAATTACACATTTCCCCGTATGACTTGAGATTTTGACATTACGTCAGTCTTTTGGTATCACTGGCATAAATTATTTGAAAACAACTTGAACAAACTTTTAATTGGAATTTTCTTTTTAACTTACTACATGAATTAGCCAGGGTTAAATATTCCTCCCCTCAAACTGTTATCCCCCATTTCTCGTTTCTTCGTCAAATCTGGTTAAAGCAGAGAACTTTGCAAGAAATCGGAAGGAGAAAAGGTAAAAATTATGGCGTTCTCTTTCTCTTGTAAAACTAAGTCGCAGCCCTTTAGTAGCACTCGGACAAATAAGTTATGGCTTTAGGAGGCATGGATTCAGTAATTATTTTCTAGTCAACACCGAAATCGATTTTGCTGAGACGAATACTAATAAGCAAAACGCTAGTTATGAAAAGAAGAGAGATGGAGAATACAATAAAGGACTGAAGTAAGACCAGGAACGCCCTTTTTTTGAGCGAGCATAGCTTTCATATATGAATTCTATGAAAATTGATACTTTTTTTTAAAATTTGTAAATCCCCTCTCTTGATACTTTCGTTATTAGATTAGACAGAGCAATCAGAAGTGCGTTATCGGCTCACTGGTTTTGTGTACAGCGTGAACAGTCAGAAGACATACAAATTTTTATAGAACTTTATGCAAACAAGTAAGTAGGAGATCGGTGTCGCAAAAGTCCTAGAAGTAAGGGGACTCTTATTCTGAAATATTTGTTATTGCTCAATTTTTACATATTTTTACATTTATATGGGTAGGTGGTTTGAAGCTGAAATGGTGAGCAGAGAATTACAAACTCTTCCTAGTTTAAAATAGACCCCTTCCAGTAATACGCCATTTAATTCTTTGCAATTTAAAAAGTAGATGCTAATGAAGCTTGCCTGAAGACCTCACTTCAGTGCAAGAAAAAGTTATATCTTGTAGGCTCAGTTATGTAAAACACTTTTATTCATAGATTATTTTGGTTTCTTTTTAAAGTACTTCCACTTTAGACGGCTATTTTCGGGTCCTGTCTGAGCACAGAACGTGATTTCACTCAGTCTCCGACAACGAATGACAGAAAATTCTTTAAACTTTGGTAGTTACAGAGCTGGTTAAAAAATATTCAAGCACTTAGTTCGAACCGAAAGATTTATGCGAGATTTCAGGTTCTCACGGCGATAAATATGAAGATAGCTATCTTTAGAGATTTTTCTTTACAAAGTTCACAAGAATCCGCCAATGGTACTTTGCTATATTAATGCAATTCAGAAACCCCCACAATATTTAATTTCTAACAGTTTTAATATTATCTTTCTACAGACGCTTAGATCTGCTCTCTTTCCTTTAGGATTTCCAAGCAGAGTTTTTTACGCATTTCTTGTATCCCCCATGTGGGCGACAATGCAGAAAGTTAGAACTCTTTAATAGTCATATCCTCCAACATATTGTTTAAAAACAATATTACTATTATTATTAATTAATTAATAATCTGAAGATTTCTTTGTCTTGTTTGAAAATTTAAACACCTTTGTTACATCACTGTAACACCTGATGCTAGACGGATGGCTTTATCGAGTTATTGGATTTTCGGTGGACTGAAGGGTCATCTGATATTGGTTTGCATATGAGCATGGCATCAAATGTTCGGGATATTCTTCTGTGGAAAAAATAATTGGCTACTGTAATCCAGCACCAGATTAACATTTCTCTAAACAACGCAATTTATCCAGATAAATATTAAAGTTTTTATTTTTGCTGTGAAAATAATGATACTGAGGGAAGGTTAGAGTCCGGTGCCTTGGTTTTGTGAACACGACGATGAACCTTCGAGTTCCATAAAGAAAGTGGGCTTTTCCTTGACAAACCAAGTGTACAATCAACATTTCAAAGAATGTCCTGCACAATAGATCGAGAGAATGAGTGAAATAATGATTCTGTATGCCTAAGTGTCGAAGGTGGTTGTCAACAGGGATAAGTTTGGAGCTGGATTTGCATAAAGGTCAGAGATTTTCTCTTCGAAAACACGTCTAGACTGGGTCTGTTCCCCGGACTGCTGGCTAGAGGTCAGTACGCATCCATAGGGTCCAGCGAACTGCCAATTCAATCAGGGTTATCCGTGATTTTCCTTGGTCGCAGAGTAAATTCTGAGTTTGAACACAACCCCATGTTGGAGTGCATGCTTCACGTGCAGTATTGTCGATATTAACATCAATCCTGTGGTCTCGGGTTCGATTCCCGGCGGTGCCCGAATTTATAACTTGTGTTGGGTAAGGCCGTGGTCTAGGCAACACGGAGTTTTCCTCCGGGGGCTTCTTCCCCGGTTTCTCCGTGGCATCCCAACAATTACTCCATTCACACACAGAAGAAGGCAATGGCAAACCACTTCTGGATCATCTGCCAAGAACGTATATGAACGGGTCCCAGTCCGAGAAAAGGATGGAAGGATCCTGTTCGTATGGACCTGTCGTCAGACAGAACACTGAATAAATAAATAACCGAGAAAATTGTATTTTCTTGTATAGGTTGATGACCATCATAATAGTTGTCCTCAAAGAGGCTTGAACTCATGTCCTACATAAAGGTTCCCGTTAAAGCACGTGTCACATGTGATATATGGTTTACAGCCATGTCGTATGAGAGCGTATGGTCCAGTCTGCAATAACCATGGAGCGCAGATAAATAAGATGAGTTCTGAAACGTCAGCGTTTCTGTCACGTGACAGTTCTTGCCACAGCTGGTGCTAATATTGTTTTTCCCTTAGAGTGAAATTACACAATTTGTTCAAGGCTAAACGTGGCTGCTGGCCGCAATTAAACAAAGCACTAATTCCCGAAAAAAACAATAAGGGTATTTTATTATAGCACATGCTTGCTTGTAAATTAATTGTTACCCGTAACTTCAGGCTCTCGGAGTGTTTAAGTAAGTAAGAAGTGTAAATTATTACTGTAACTTGAGTTTAAGTAATGGGTACAGCTGGTGATATTTTGCACTGTAAATTATAGCATATCATAGCGTCGGCTTTCAGGAACGTCATTTAAGAGGAACATACGAGTAGTTATGATTTTCAAATTTATTTAATGTTAAGGTAGGAGATGATCATGACCAGGAAAACAAATGATGATCGTGATGAAAGAATGAAGTAAAGGAAGGAGATAATGAAAGAATTGGTGAAAAAGGAAAAAAAAAAAAAAGACAATAAAAACAAAAGAAATTAAAATTACATAATTTATGTTCAACTTTGGTTTGTGAAGTTATCAACTGCATTGTTTGCCGAAAGGTTTGGTAATTTTCAGCGCTGGTGATAATGGTGATAAATGTTGTTTTATACGCGGCTTATCACCGAAAGTCGAAGTTCTACATTGAATCCTGCCACGGAAACCGAAAGACAAGAGATTCATAATTAATACTATATCAGATGCAATGAAAAGGATTGGGAAATGCCTCGTTCACAATTTGATTGTCGCTTCTAATTTATCTGCATCCTATTTCGTCTTCATTAAATACAAATAATCCTCTCAAAGCATTTTTCTGACACTGTCACTAAATCTGTACTTCTCTTAGCTATGTTGTAGAGTGTCAGAGGATATTAAAATTTTGCAATACAGAAATGTTTCTTAATAGAACTGCATCCGGCTCAATTTCATACGTAATTCAGGCACGAATTAAGACAACAGAGATGAGAAGTAAAACGGAAATGGAAATAAACTGACAAAGTAGGTTCATTTTGCTGCTGAAACAACACGTTAACATTGTGTATTAAGTGGGCGCATAATAAGGTAGAATGACAAGAAGGAATGTTTAATAAAGGATAACTCATAGAAAATAATCCGTAGGATGGGAGAGAAAGAGTGGCATAAAGTAAAGGACGAGTGAACTAGGCGCCTGTCACGAATGGAGAGAAACGAGAAAATAACCGCAGATATGTGAAGAAAATTTGTAGGAGAAGGACAGAAAAACAGGAAGTGTACAAATGAAGGGGGTTCAATTATAGTGAGAGGAAGACACAAAGGTTAGTGGTAAAGAATTTACCAACGCTAGGCAGTTTGATGGGGGCAGTTTTCTCATTTCACGGTCCAAACCACCACTCACCCTGCAGGCACCCCCAAGCCACTGAGCTAGCAAAACAGGCCATCTCTACTGTCAGGTTCATGATTCAAGCACCCTCCAAATTCTTACTTTGTCTGTCAGCCGAAACAGTGCGCACGAGAAGAAGGGTCCCGGTGTTTCCAGAGCGGGAAATTTCGTCTCAAAGTAAAGTTATTCTTACGCGTAATTAAGCATCACGCTACAAAGGTGTATGGAGGAGTTCAGGTGTAGCTCCACGCGTTAGTAACATCGGCGATGCGTGCATGTGGCATTGCTGTTTAATGTTACTGCAATCTCAATGTGAAAAATCTTAGTTTCCCTTTTATTTACCAATGCATGTGGTCTGTTGGCCATAAGCTCCTGATCTATAACTACCGTTGTATCTTAATACAGTTTTTCTTTGTTATTTTCCATAATATCTTGTGCTCTGTCGTTGGAAAAGGAGTTACAGTCTTAACTAATTTGATAATTCGTATTATCATGATATCTCTTAATGTAATATTTTCGTCAAATTAGTATGTATATTAGTATAGTATATCTTGATCAACGTAATATAATGCCCACCTGACTTCAAGCTGCTCTGTTCTTGACAAGCTAAAACTAGCTCAGGTAGTCAAGAAATTCGCCGATTTAATAGAATCCGACGTTTCGTCACCGTGTTCACACGGGCCAACCACTGGGCCTTAACAAATACACTTGAATTCATTCCGCAGCCTCACACTCTATTACTTTTAAGAACAATTTTAATATTATCCTACCACTTACTCTTAAGAAAAATGTTATTTATTGCTATTTTTGACCCTAGGGTTGTAGGCTAAACGTGAACATAAAAGAGACCCATTGTGTTGTGTGATTTATTTTGTTCTGTGCCGCCAACCCGTGAGATCTCTACAGTAGGAATTAAAGGAATAGAGAGATCTATGTTGTGTAGGAATGGAACGGATAGAGAAGGGGCATTTGGGAAAAGGAGGAGAGGATTAAGAGGGGAACGAGTGAGAGGTGGGTGAAGAGACCTGAAGGTAGAAATGGATGACCCTAACGGATAGATAGATTAGCTGAAAGGGGAGAAATAAGCAAAAAAGAGAGAGGACTAAAGAGAAAAAAAACTTTCAAAGGTAAAAGGAAATCGACATACCACAAGTTAGAGAATCGAAAATGTAGGGAGGTTGAAATAATATTGAAATTTTATAAGTTTTAATTCGAAAAATAAACATGGATGGTAAATATCACGTTTATTAAGACTTTCGTCATTTCCTGTTGCACTGTTCATAGGTTAAAAGTATTTTCGGGCGTTATTTAACGATGATTTTGCTACTGTACAGTTCATGGCCCATAATTCATTGCAATTATTATGAATGGTGACTGGGAGGAAATACAGGAAAAAGGATAGTGGTCGGTAAACCAGATATTTGCACAGAATTTGGCAACATGTCTACTCCTGATAAAAATATTACTTGGTATTATTATTATTATTCAAGAAATTAAATCATTAATGCACTCAGCGTAAAAATTTTAACTTTGACATTTGATACGTGTGAAAGGACAGAGAATTCCTAACTCTTGATATTCTACACGGAATAATTCCACTGTGAATGGCAAGGGACTTTTCCGGCTGTAGAATTGGCCACTAAATCACATCGGAGGATCAGAAATACATGTAGGTGTTATTGTAAAATGTCTGTTACTGTTGTAAAATTTTTACGAAAATTTCGGTAAATTTTATTAAACAAAATTAATGAAAATCTGTTCAGTAATTCGCACGAGAACAAATGGACAAAGCTGATTTAATAGACGATCTTCAGGGTCGCCTAAAATGGTTCCGGGAATCTGGAATAAGAATAGCAAACTGCAAGTTTTACAGAGAAATCTTATTTGCAGAATTTGCTTTTTGTAGATCGGAGTAGTGCAGTTTGAAGGCTTAAAATGCTGATGGTTTTCCCTTCCGATCTGAATAGCTCGTCCGCAACATTTATCAAGTGGGTGGTGGGATTCACCCCTTAAAAAAGTACATTATCTGGCCTCCATCAGTGCAGGCAGTCGGTGACCTGGTCACTTCGCCGCGAAGGTGTGTTCCTCTAGACTGCTCAATCTCAGATGAAATAAAAGTAGGTCTGTTAATATTTAATAAATGAAGTGCAGGCGGACAAACACCATTTGAATTTCTCCCGACAACTTTTAATCCTTATTGTATCTAACGTGGTTTATTTAAGGGCACTTTCATAACTCAAATCGGGTAGCGTCTAATAATGAGTGAATTATGAATAATGAATTGGACAGGATGTGGAAAGAATTGGTCTTTGCTTAATTTAAGGTACAATCCCTGTGTTTAGCTGGAAGGGCGAAGGAAAAAACCCCTAAAGCTAGCAGGCAGAATACGCTGCCTCGGGAACATCTTAAAAGGATTCGGCAGAATGAAGTTTCCGTACATTATCCGCGGAAGTCGGGGTAAGGTGGACGGTAACCATTACAATCCAGCGAAGAAAATAGGGCTGAAGAAGTTCATAACTGATGCGAAGCAACATAATAGACGTAGAGTGATTTGTAACTAGACAAGTGTGAGAAAGCATCGCAGATTACATGTGTGTGGAATTGGAAGTGAGGACATATGCTTCAACATTTTCTAACTCCGAACAGCGAAAGAATTACTTACATGGGTTAGAGCTTTTGTAATAACTTCGCGCACTTATCGGTAAGGAACGTTCCTTGGGCCTTCGAATTCTGGTGAAATTAATTTTGCTTTCGTAGTATCTTGTAAAGGCCAAGTCTGAAAATAAGTAATTGTGAACAGCGAACATGTTTGTTTCGAGAAAGATTAAGCAAATTTCTGCATTTCCATTATCAGTTTCTGCATGATTAAAACTACTTAAGCCATACTTTAAACGTCATCCGGAAAAAATGAAAGAACCTGAGGAATTTCGTGTTCTTCTTTCTCACTTCTCCTTGCAGATGTCATCAAATACATTGCTGTCGTCTCATTTAACATTATGTTCCGACGTACTTGGTACAGCGTCGTCAAATGACCTACCGGTCTATTCTGTGTAGTGGTTAAGGTTGTAGACTTGTATCTGGTAGATATCCGGTTACCCTGAATGAGTTTTGTCGTGGTTTTCTTTAGACATAGCTGGTAAATATATATATTCACATAGACAACAATTGAATGCTAACTTCAGCAGCTGGTAAATATATGCATTCAGATAGACAACAATTGAATGCTAACTTCAGTTCTTGCCTGATCATTATTGAGCATTTTCTTCACAATAATAAGCAACTTCATAGAGCAGAGACCTCTTCCCTGCCTTTTATGAAAACCAAAGGTTCATTGTTACTGTGTTCACTGGACCCTAGCCTGAACCAGATGGTTCCACTGTATATCCTTATACCTTATTTCTTTAATAACAATTTTAATATTATCATCCTGTCTAAGCCTAGGTCTGTTAAGAGTCTCTTCCCTTCAGATTCTCATCTCCTCCCGCCTATTTTATTCTTGGTTTTTGCAGAAATTCGACACAAAATAAAATTCGTCCGTGAAATCGAGTACGTTTTGTAACTGTTATACATAAAACAGTAAGACTGACGAGTTAATAAGAAATGTTACTCTTTCTTTCCGTACTATGGATCTTTTTAAATAAGGAAAGCGAAAGAAATATTTGTCGCTGAATATCCATTTAGCAATCAGAATAGTCTTTTGAGAGCGTAAGAGTGGGGGAAAGAAACATAGAATGAAGTCAGGTGATAAACCTGTGAAAAGCGACACTACGCTAGTCAGAAGTTATCGATGCAAATTAAGTTTTATAAATTTCCTTTTCTCCCCTCTTGCATTTTGCTTCACTTTTCGCCTTCATTTCTTCTCTAGCTTCTTGGCCTCCACTTACCTTAATCCAGTGTCAACAATAACAGACGCGCGGAGTTTCATAACACCCACAAGTTCTTACACCTCTGCTCCTATTCCACCTTCTGAAGCCGGGAGATGAAATTTACTTTGAGCTGGTGGTGGTTCCATGCACTTTCCTCTCGACTGAAAACAAACATATTCAAAGAAATTGAAAGTCTGGAATTGGCTTCACACTTAATGGAGCGACGTCTTTTCTTTCACACAAAGTTTATTCTTTTCGACATGCAGGACATTTCACACCTGCAGGTCTTCTAATGTTATTACTGTAATTTCTAGAAGGTTACGATTGGCTGGGAGGATTTTGGTGGCGAAATCTCTTAAAGACTCTTTTAAGACTGAAGACAAAATATAACGGCAACATTAAAATGGATTTTAGGCAAGTAAGATATTGGGATTGGATGTGGATGAATCTTAATCAGGATCTTCATTAATGTCGGGGTTCGAATTCTGCTTCTAGAAATTGTTGCGTCATGCAAAATCAGTAGTCAGACTTCAGCATTCTTGAATTATTATCCGACTTGCAATAAAATAGTTCACGAAGCAACAGTGTCATTTCTAACTAACTAACTAGATGGCTTACCGAACCCGAAGGTTCATCACCGAATTAACCAAAGCCCTCCACCGGACCCTGTCCTGGGCCAACAAAATCCAGACTCCTTCAACTCCTATCTCCCATAGATCCCGCCTGAGATTATCCTCCCATCTACGTCTAGGTCTCCCCAGCGGTCTCTTCCCTTCAGGGTTCCCAACCAGTACCCGGTGCACACCTCTTGTCCCATCCATGCGCGCTACATGTCCCGCCCATCTCACTCTTCTCGACTTAATCACCCTCACAATACTGGGGGAGCAGTACAGATTTTTAAGCTCGTCATTGTGCAGTTTTCTCCACGCCCCATCGTCTTCCCTCTTAGGCCCAAATATCCTCCTCAACACCCGATTCTCAAACACCTGCAATCTGTGTTCCTCCCTCTGAGTGAGAGACCATGTTTCGCACCCATACAAAACAACAGGCAAGATTATTGTTTTGTATACTTTAATTTTCAGGTTCTTAGAAATCAGACGGGAAGACAAAATATTTTGGACTGAGAAGTAGCAAGCATTTCCGGAATTTAGTCTCCTCCTAACTTCCTCACAAGTATCATTTTGATTTGTTATTGTTGTTCCCAAATATTTGAACTTTGTAACCCTTTCAAAGGATTTATTAGCCACCCTAAGAACAGTGTCATTTCGCATCTTACAAAACACAGACCTAATTAAGGATTTTATAACTTTAAAATCTGTTACCATTTCGGATTCCGCGTTCATTTGCGTTTAGCTTGCCCCGGCCTCGAAAGTCACACGAAGGCCATGTTGTTTATGTACGTCACAGAAAAATAACAAGCTTGCAAAAGTGTAGTCTTCGGAGTGCACTGAAATTCCTCGTCACGAGCTTTAACGTCAACAGCGGAACCAAGTTTATTTATTTGAAGTGCAAACATAGTATCATAGGCATCAATGTTTATTGTTGCAACAATGTAGTCTAATGTCATTGTTGTGACAGTGTATTGAAAGACGCTATAGACAGTCAGATATGGTCGGGCACGTAATATGTCACGCTTAAGCAAGAATAATGCGTAAGAACAACCAACCATTGTCAAGATGTTCATACCAGTTTAATGTAAATTAATTTTTGTTGTTGAATTAGGCGATAGACTGACAGAAACTCCGAGCTAGTAAAAAGGATTCCCAAAAGAAACCCTAATATAATACAAATTGAACTGAAACCAAAGAGGGAGAAAAATGATAACAACGTATAAAAATGGAATTATGAATGTAGGAACCGAGGGTGAGGCAACAAAGGACTTGTCGCCATAAAATGTAAATTTCATTAGGTTCAAGAACTTGATAGAATGCCACTACAAAGCAAGAAAAGGTTCTGTTGTTCTTTAAAGTAGAATTTCCTCTACCTAGTTTCACGTTTCTTTCAGGAACTACATTACATTTATACGAAGAATAGACAAACCAAAAGAGGACAAAGGTTTGCTTTGACGGAAATCAGAAGTAAACAAGAGAGACGAGACTTGTTTCTAGTGACATCTCTTTAAGACCGCATCAAGTGGCTTAGCAGTATAGACAATGACCTCCATTTCAACAAAATGCAGACTGAAAATGACAGATGAGACGGCTAAGGGGACAAGGGGTCCTGGAAAGGGACGAGGCACTCCGCTCTGTTTTCTTTTCTCTGCCTTATTCTCGGCGCTTTCTGTTATTTCTTGAGTTATTAAATTAAGGTAGATAAGGGCTTTGAGTAAAGGGAAGAAAACAGTGGAACGGCTTGTCGAAGGCTTCAATAAGGGGTGGACGGGGGTTGAAGATTTGAAGAATCGCTCTCTGGCTTGCTCTGACGGGAAACAGCAAAATACCACAAAGAATGCTCTGTTGTCGAATGCTTGTTAAAATAAGGCATTGCTCCTGGAAAATGGGATTACGAAACTATACCATTAACGGACCGATTAATGAACCCAAGAAATTATTTGATGCTCTGAGCTGCGACTAATCGAATAGAGTAGAGTTTACGTTGGTTTAGGGAACGTGTATCTTTATGCAGTGCAGTAAAGTTTGAGCTTGCGTATTTTGGAGTCTATCGGCCTGCACGTGCATTTGAGATTTTGAGATTCTGACAATGGCGAAATGTAGATTGTAGTGTTCTGGGTTCTGACTCCTTGTAGTCTTATAGGTAATTACTAATGTTTTGGAGAAATGTATCGCCTCCATTTTCAAGATAGAAAGTGGATTCGATACTTATCCAAAACGTTTCTAACCACATACAACGTCAATGTGAACTAAACCACAAGCAACATAATTTCCACGAAGCCAGTTCGTTGATATGTAACACGATGTCAATACTCCTTTGTGTTTAAGAGGCCCGGGGCTCGATTCTCGAACAGTAGTCTCACTGTTTCCCATAGCTTTACATGATGCCGTATCCCGTGATAGGTTTTAAAGAAATTTTAATTTTTCCTTCAAGTAAAATGTTCCAAAACTGGAGTCAGCATAATATTCGGGGTAAATTGCATTCTGGCATTTTCAATTTGAAATGACACTATAATTTACTACTGTCACTATAACCCTGAATGCTACAAACAAATGTGTCATTGAATGATTTTATTGTTGGACAGGTTCTGCAGTTTAAAATCAGTTTAAGCTCACTGCAGTTTAGCCCCACGGCTCCAGCAGCACCAAAATATTTAACGAGGAATTTCATTGACTGGAAAACACTGTGTGTTTTAACTAGAATGACGTCCGAAATCAAACATTTAATCAAATTTATCTCCACAATTAATTAATTTTTTGTAGGGATATTTTAGTTTAAAACTTGGATTACAACTCATTTTCTCCAGTTATGCTTGTTAATATTCCGTTATTCTCATTTGTAAAGTTATGTAGGTTGATTATTTGACACATTTAAAAGTATTTATTTATATTTGTGTCCTACGTCTACTTTTGTTTTGTTTTGTTCATAAGCACGCGTAAAAATCATGTTCTGTTCCATTATATTCTTGTTTCTAGACCAAAATCCTTTACCGATTTTCTAGAACGTATTGCTGTTTAAAAGGACGGGTACTGGAACAGACGAACGCCGTGAGTCAGTCTTTTGTTCAGGTTACAATTCATGAAAATAAGTAGAACTACTCGGACGATTTGTGATGTACTCTGAAGGAGATTACCGGTTGCTAACTGATTTATCTCGCACGGAGAGAAAGCTGTCGTCAATCTTGCGGTATTACTTTGCGTCGTCGTCACTATTGTGGCATTGACAGTTTTATCTGTTCCGAAATGTTGGTAACAGTGATATAGAACTATTCACTAAATGTTGCTTTACATGCACAAGAATAATGAAAACAGGCAAACAAATCCGTTAGGGTTGTGTAAAACACATTCCGTAACACTGGAATGCCAACACAGTGGTGATTAAAATAGTGAGAATGAATGGAAGTTTGTTGTAAAGGAAACATGATTAATCGTTCTTCAAATCTTACAACAGCGTTCCTCACATTGTCAGTGGTAGTGCATAATTCGAGAATGAGCACATATTCTGATCGTGAATACTCCAGATTTGCACCTGCAAACCTTTTGCGCAACTGGCGTGGGCAGCGGCCTAGCAACTAGGTTGACCTTGACTCGAGTGGTACAGGGGAGATTAGTTAAGTCTTTTACGTGGGATGGAACTACTTACAATTTAATTTTGTACTTTAGAACGGGAATTTTGATTGGTTGTGTTTTAAACTATATCTTCTGTAAGTGGATTTTTATAAGGATGTCCCGAACTTTGGGGGGGGGGAACTTTATTTAGGCAGTGGGGTGGTTCTGTTTACATCTAAGAATGGATCTGCCAATTACCACCTAGCCATAATTTTATTTCCGAAACAGGGGACCCCAAAAATCGGGCTGTTTCTTTAACAGGGAGTTCGACTGAAACTGTTCATGGAAACGACGTGAAAAATAATATACTGTAATTTCACTACATTTTCACGTAGATGTTCACTTGCAGTCGTTCCTGTCACGAGTCCCTGCTGTTAGAAAGACAATTTTATTCTCCCTCCCCTTCCATCTCTCGATAATCTTCAACGCCATCTTACAGAATTCTTTCTTCTCTTTCTCTTGTGGATGTTCGGTTTTTTGACGTTTCCATTCTATGGAGAGACAATTCTGCTCGAATGATCTGAACACTTCGAAAACAGAGGAAGAAAATCGTCGATAAAAAAATCCATTTTAAACCACCATAAAGAGCAAAACTCTTACTAAAATGTGGGCAAAGACGGTTTGAGAAAAGTGAGTTGAGGAAGACATGAGTGAGAATAGAGTGGCAGAACAGCAAAGAAAGAATGTGTTTATAAAGAGAAGCAAAGATCTGAACGATTTCAGGTTAAATCAGGTGGAATGCTGTGTGCCTTAAAATGCCTTCTTAAAGGATTTCTTGAGTCGACGTCGATGATTATTAAATGGTTATTATATGATGACTGTGTTGATTTTATTATACTTATTGTGACAATGACGAGTATTATTAAATGATATTTTTTATGACTAGCCTCTTAAATAATAGTTTCGTGTTTGTAATGAAAATTATTGTTAAATGATGATGACTTGATGACGTTAAATTATTATAAGGAGATTATTTGGTGATGAAAATTACTTACATTATGATGATTTTATATTGATGTTAATCATTATCACAGTTTACTTTAAAGGCTGTTAGAGTCAGAATGAACTTACCCAAATGGATTTAGTTGGCAGGAAGTAATCATAGAGCCGCTATGTCACTAAAATTTGTTCAACAAGGAACAGTCGTGTCCGTACAATCAGTAACTTCTGTTTGTACAGGCTTTCTGACGAGCCATACTACCGTAAACAGTCTTACCAAATTGGAAAAAAAAGTTTCAGATACTGGCAGAAAACTTCTTCATAAAGGCCAAGACTCAAAGTTGCTTATAGCTCCTGTGTTGTAATAAACACACTTAAGTAATGTCAGTAACAGCAGTAAATATTAAGCCATAATTTCATGGAATGTTTTTTAGTACAATTGACGATTTTCTGGCTGTTGGTTTCACGTGCAAAATTTTTATATTATCGAATTCCGACTATTTTATTTGGTTTAAGCGGAAGGCATACTGCAACAAGTTTGCGATGTATGGAAGTGTTTTTAGGTCATACTGTAGCTTAAAAACGTTTTGCTGCAAACTCTATTAAATTACTTGAAGAAAATTGCGTATCCTTAGCTCACCCATCTCATAAGGAGGAAATTACCTGCTAATGGGACCTCCAAGAAATGTGACCCGGGAAATACTTTGTTGCCAATTTGTTTGAGTATAATTCATTATTAAAAAGTTACTTTAACTTTTTAATGCCTGTAGTAAATATCTGTTCCACCTGCTTTAGTAATCAAGAAGTCTTCGTATTTCTGTTAGTTTCGTATGAATCTCAATATAAACAACGATTTTTGGCAGCGTGCCGACGCTTGGCGTTGGTTTTAAATTTTTTTGTTCAAATGCATCCGGAGGCTTACCTCTGCCACACAGCGTCTTTTCCTCCATCGCGACCCTCGGCGTCGGTTTTTCAGTCTCGTTGCCGATGGCATCTGGAGGTTCACCTGCGAAAATTTTGGCTTATTTTGGGGTCGTCGCGAAGATAGATATCATGACGCTTGGCTTCAGTATAAAGATAACTGTCTTCTGGGTTTAAGTTCCGTGTAGTTTGCCTTTGTCGCCCTGATGATGGAGGCAACAGGTACCTCAACCTTTGGTTATCTTCTACCAGAATAAAGGGCGCTCCAACACAGAGGATAGCCGTCTTCGTACTTGCCGCTTTGAGATTCTCAAAGTTTTCTTAGTTTTCCGGTCATTAGTTATGGCTTCCTATAATTAGTTAATTTCATTCTCTTTGTGCAAAGAATGCTTAACTAGACTCTCCTCGTTTTAAATACACCGAAGTAAACAAAGTTTCTCAAACATATTGTTTTGTGTACATATATTCATGAAGTTTGTGCTTATAAACGAGACCATACTGGTTTGTGGTAACTGAAATAGCTTTCATGTATTCCTGTTTCTAGTTCAGTGGTCGAGATAATGGTATCGATTTCTGTACTTTGTATGCAGTACGTTTTCATGGAATGGTTCACTGGTGGAATTTGACTGTTTTGTCGAGAACGATATGTCGCATGAAGCAAAACACATAATATACGGATAACTACAATGAGTTCGCCTTATTATAACCAATTATTTTTGGTTGCGCAATATATTAGAATGTTTTGTACTTCAGTTCGGCTGTGTTACCTCCAGACAGCTAACTCTCTGTTACAAAGACCGCTAATGCCAAAACCGCCTATCGGATATGATAAGCCACATTTATTTACCTATTAGCTTTAATATAAATCGTAACATTATCTTCGTATCTCCTTTGCCTTCCGAACGGTGTCTATCTACAGGTTCCTTAACAAAAATCTGTATTCATTTCTATCATAACATCCTATATTTAACTATCTTATGACACATGACAAATATAAAAGATATGAATTTTTATAATAACCGTTTTAATATTATCATAAAAGGTAGTATAGATGATATGTAAGCATTGACAAGGAAAAGCTGATTATGAAGGATGATGTTTGATTGAGATGCGTTGTCTTTCTGGAAGTTCCATCTTCATTATCATAAGCTGATTTAATGATTAACCCCAATTAACATCGTGCTTCAAAGGGTTAGGCTTATAGAATGATGCAGATTAATTACTTAAAATATCACGATAAGGCATATCAGGTTTCATATTACTGATACAAAAGAATGTAGCCCCGGTATCGAAACGCTTTATCTCGTTTTTAGCACTGAAAATGTTAACGTGACAATAAACAAATACGCAAGAAACTACAACAGAATACATGCATGTCCAGACGAACAAGCGATGAACAGAGTTTTACGTGTACGTAAATAAATATCCATCTGTTTAGCACTACTAAGGACAATCAACAGCAGGGAAATACCAGCTGCCCCGAAAAGATTAATATTCCGTATTATAAGGTGTATATACATTTTTGATACGCCTGTATACAAGAATCAGACTGTACCGTCACAAAACCCTTTACGGAGCATTGCGGTATTCTGACCAGTAAATGCAAGTGGGTGGGAAATTACGTACTTCAATACGCGGTGATAATCTTAACACCGCCTGTGATATTATTGCGATTCAAAGTGATCAGAATACAACACACACGCGAGTAATATGCAGTGGCTCTGTACACCACTATGCCAGCTGTAACTTTATTATCACAATTACAGTTAATAGCGTGGGATTCTCTAACGGTTGAAGTTTAGACCTAGGATTTCACACAAGTGCTTACGAAGTAATTAATACGTATTAAATAAATTACATTAGAGTTTTACAACATAAAGCCCCCAGAAACAAATGAAAGATAATCCACTAAAATGTATAGTGCTAGTTCAGAGTAATAACACAGTACTGAACCCATAATTGGCGCTAGTCAGCACAGACATAATCAAGTACGAAGTTACTGAGATATTTATATTTTGTAAAGCGTGTCACTTGTATGGATGTGGCCCGATTTTGAGGAAACTAATGCGAACTAGAACCATTTTTTTTTATAAATTCAGTGATAAATGCTAGAGAAATTCTTGACTTATTTTCGGAAACAAAATTGTGCGTCTTGTGTTAGAACTGTAATGGACCTTTGGGTTAAGTAAACGAAGCATAATTCTTGGCTGAAGGAGGACTCTGCTTCATGGAGTTGGTTAGTCAGTTGTATAGAAAATTAGCAACGTCGAAAGGAAACTCAGATGCTAGAGATATCACACCGTGGATATACACATTTAGAACCACACACAGGAATTTAAATATGGCAGCAGGCCATACAATCTGCAGAGAGAAAACCGTTAAGTTCTGAATGGCATCGGTTTTCCGAATATTATACGTTTCTTGTTCAACTGCGAAAGAGCCAGCGTGAATAACACCGCAATAAATAACATGACTGAAATTACAAGTTATAAACCAAAGCGAGGCATAATTCCGTTCCTAACAACTACGTCAGAAACGAAAGGCAGGAAGTTCTGGCTGTTGCACTGACGTGGCTATATTACTGTAATAGAGAACAGACTTTCATATGCGAAATTCTGGCATTTGTATATACCGAGATTGTGTTCTGCTTACAGTGAATCCAAAGAAAGGGCATTGTTATGAAAGGGTTTTTCAAAGTAAAATCGATTGTTTCAGAAATTAATAACCGGTAATATTAACTCTTTGAAGCCAAAACTCGTCTAAATATTAGTGAACAATTTAGTCCGTACCGTAAAGAAAACACAACTCTTTACAAAGATCAACTGGTTAATGATGTTTAAGGAAGTAATCGCTGTTTACTCTGTAAAAAACCCATTAATATAAAATGAAATGATTGTTAAAGCATCTGGCCCCACATGGCTGTTTAAAGTCGAGTAAAATAATGTATCTACAATTGAAATTAACAAACGCGTTTTTCCATGACCTCTGTGTAACAATGTGTGTTTGAAACAGAAGCTCAAACGGAATTGCTAATAATTCAATTCAATTCAATTCAATAATAATAGTAACTTTTTTTGGTCTCTTGTAGGTTGTCTTTTAGTACAGCAGTTTCTTTCAAATGAATATTTTCTCAGGTTTTCCCCTGGCTTGTGGGATTTATTGTCGTATCAGAGATTTTATCTTATATTATTATAGTCACATTTGTTTTATTATAATAATCCATCTCCTATACTACGATATATGAATCTGGAAACGCAAACTCAGAGAAAAATATTGCAAATGTTTTCCAATTACGAATCAGACAACGCTGTTTCAGTGCTGGGGAATGACCTTAGGTCAATATAACCATATTTTTGATTTAGCGTGGGAATAGTACGGGAAGCCTCAAGGTGTAATGGATATTTTTTAACACTGGAAATTAAATGAAACTGATTTTTGGTAAGTCACAAAGAGAACATAGAGTAATTGATGTAAGCGCTTTTGTAGTGATACGCAGTGCTTCAGGCAGTGCTGAGCGAGAGCCATTTTAATGCTGATTTTACTGCAGCGTTAATTTAATTAAAGAAAAGCCCACTCGCTGCCACTTAAAAATAGGTTTCTGCCCCTCAGAACACTGAACAAGAGCCAAAAATGAAATATAAGTAAACAAAATTGTTTGTGACGTTCAAAAACTTAAAAAAGTCTAGGTAGTTTTATTAGTGCACTGTTCTTGTAGGTAACAGGATATTGGTGCTCTGAAAAGGATATCTGTTGTAACTGTGTTTTTTAAACTGACTATATTACTGTTGGTGATTAAATGGTCGGGGATTTGTAACAAAACGCGGGGGAAATATGAAATGCGTACACAATTTTACTTGGAAAACTTGAAAGGAAGTAGCCACTTTGCGAGATCTAGACACAGATGGGAGGAAGACATTAAAACGACTCTTAATGAAAGAGGTTATAAGAGCCTGGATTGAAGTAATATAATTAGAGTCTGAGTCCAATGGCGGGATTTATAGAAAGCGACAATAATTTTTTGGGTTCTGTAAAGAAGGATACTTCTTGACGATGTGAGTAATTACCAGACTCTCAATAAAAACTGCGAGTCGTAGAGTAAGGTATTATGTATTTTCTGTTACAAATGAGTTTCATAAATATACATAAGGTGTGTCAGGTGTCTTACATTTAAAAATTTAAATAGTAATAATAATTTAAATAAAACGGTTTTAAATTTGTTCTGTTTTAAATACTAATTGGCCTAACTCCATTATAATTGGATACATGCATGTGTGTGTTTGTATGTGTATATATTCAATGGTATTGTTGTCACCGGCGGGTTAACCTGTTTTTGTTTTAGTTTTTGGACAAAAGAAGAGAATTACTTCCCCAGAGGATGCAATTTTTTACTAGGTGTAAGGGGTTCTTTATAGTATCTAACTCTTGCCCTCTCATTTCTATCGGCCCAGCGAGAATTCTCTTTACGAGAGAGAGAGAGAGAGAGAGAGAGAGTAGCTGTTATTGTTGGCACGGGAGGCGCTAGAAGCGGTGTAAATGATAGAAACTGTGGCCATCGGGAGATATAAAGTAAAGTTAAGAGAACATCTACAGTTGATGGTAAAAGAATAACGGCTAGGAGGAAGAAATGAAAAATAATAATTATAATAATACAAAATAAACAAGGGATGAGAAGGAACAATGACTGCTTTCCCATAAAATCTCTATTGCTATAATTTCTTGTATATTTAGCAGGAATATGAATCGTGTTGGCGAGTGTAAAAGAAGATTAATGTGGATTGAACTAAAGGATGTAGGTGATCTAAGATAGGGCAGAAACAGAACCAATTGCGTTGAAATAACTGCAGCCTCATATAATATTACGTTGCCATATATTTAATAGGATATTATATGCTACACACCCTTCAGACTCTCAAATGCTCTCTTCTCTTTAGATTTCAGACAATTTTTTTTGTTACGTATTTCTCATCTCCCAGTCGTGCTCGAGCACAGTTATTTATTCCAAGTATGTAGTTGGTTTGTGAATAATTATATCAACTTTGATTTTATTAAGGTAAATTAACGTCACCATCTATGAAAAGGATAAATGACACAAAGAGTGAACTTAACTGAACAGAATGAATAGTAAATATTAAAAATAACACAAGCGAATAGTAAAAGTCTTAAAAAAAATTGCTGTTTATTACAAACCGAAAGAATGTAGTTACATAGGATAATAATAAAATATCATTAAAATTTTATTATGAAGTCATAACAGGCAAGAGTCTAGAGAGATGAAGGAGGAAACGCGGACCGTAGAAAGTATGGCATAAGCCAAGCATAATACTATGAAAAGTTTCGAGGACAAACTCAGGATAGTACCCACACTTAACTCATTAACTGAAGCGGGATTTCATCTGGTGTCGATCCGGAAGTTTGATCGACAAAGTAGTTTACTTCTCTCTATGCATTTCCGATTGATTGCTTGATAGCATTCTGGTTTCCAAGTGCCTACAAGTAACTTTTCTCTTACGAATCTGTTGTAATTGCAAAGGGTTGAAAAGCGCTGATCCGTACAACAGTGGCTTATAGGATTAATTAAAATATAAATTACTTCTGTTTATATATTTCCATGGCCACTCAAAATTTGTATCGATGGAAATTAAATAATATTGAATTTTATAATTCGAAAAGTAATAGAGATTTCATTTCAGTGATTTACTAAACGAATTATGTTGCTTTTCTTTTTTGTGGTGTTAACATTAAAAACATATAATATTCATTTATCAAGACGGTAGTAGCCTAATGCTTATGACAAATATTTCAACGGGATGTCTCAACAAGATATATACACATTATAATACGGAATATTAACCTTATGTGTATGCATCATTTTGGGACACTCTGTGTTGTATCTGGCGTATTTATGTAATTACGTCGGTGTATGAGGATCTCTGTAAATTCTGTGAATTGTTAGGGGTGACCAATTAACGAAGTATGTGTAGGCGGAGTATGAAGCATGCAGTGGGGAATAAAAAATAAATTTAACTATTTTGGCTGGAAAATCTCAAGCGAAGAATATATTAAAGACATGTAGACTTAGATGGGAGAATATTACTTAAAAGTCAAAGGAGGGGACTTGAGAAATGGAAAGCCTTCTGCCAAACTTTGTTGGTTCAGTGATACTTCGCACACTGGAACACATTAGAATGGGTCAGATAAAGTGCATCCTTAGCTAGCAGCAGCGAGTTCCTCGTCGCGAGTGTAAGCCTCAACCAGCTGGCTAACAACGCTCTTTCTAACCATGTCCCTTGATATTTTTTAATATTGTTTTGATATTAGTTATTTCCAGCCCCTATCTAATGTCTGAATTAAGTCTATGATCCGTTATTCTGCACCCTGTCTCCCTCTACCGTATCTGGCAATGAACATCGAAATATGAGATAGAAAATGCAGTGTCAGAAAAGCATAAAATTTTTAAATGGATTAAATTTCCCTATGTTTAGATTTTTTTAATTTACAGAATCTATAAGTTGTTCCACTTTTACATTGATTCTATTCCGACGCATATTGGTCCAGTAATATAGAACACAAACTTCAATTAACTCAATAGTTCGACTGCAATTTAAAATTCTCTGGTCTCTTTTGTTCCCAGTCAAATCAGCTCAAATGCCCTGACCCCTTAATTCACCTCTACAGTGTGATCATAAAGTTGCGCTCCTCTTCCGAAACGTTGCCGGGACGCTGAATAAGAATACTTGGGCGTAATAGTATAAAGTAGGAAGGGGATGGAGAAAGTTGTTTAATGTAGAGCTTTATAACTTTTGCTCGCCATTTAGTACAACTAGGGCAGAACGCTCCTTTCGGAGCTCCTCGGAGGGGCTGGGCAAGGTTTTAAAAAGCAACCAACCCCTTCGGGGGGGGGGGTTGGTTGCGTTTTAAAATCTTG
>NW_019059934.1:650362-671135 GCF_000696155.1 Zootermopsis nevadensis
TTTTTATAGTAGAAGAAGAATATAGATTGTTGTGTTGTACTCGGCATTGTTGTGTTCCACAACAATGCCGAGTATAAACAAACATATGTTGACATTGTTGATGACGTCATTTTTTGACGACAACGAGGAATCACAAATTTTTATAGTAGATACGTACAAGTTGTACCTCAAACATCTGATCAGTTAGATGTGTTTTCACTTTGTTAAAAAAAATCACTAAAATATTTCTTTACGTATTTGATTTCTCGTGACCATATAACACCCCGTAATTCGGCTTTTTTTTTCGTGGTTTCTTCAGCTTCTACAGGCGAATGCCTGAGTAATAACTTAAAATGAGTTACCATAGTCTCTTTCATACGTTTTACTTAATCAGCACTGAACAAAATTCTCCCACCATATTCGATCCTATAGAAGTTGCTGACTAATGATTTGATCCCTTCCTTCGTATTGAATGTCCGGGGTTCGATTGTGTAATCCTACAGGAAATCACGATGTCTTCCGTCATCCATTTTAATTCATTACTCGCATTTACATAAACATCACACACTGCAAAAACCTATGAAGCTGAGTGAGGTTTTTGAATAACCCCCCAAGAAATCAGTCAATCAAATGAGGAATCTGTCGATTTTCCTTGGGAAAAGGTAAGTTACAGTTTAGTCCTGGTTACGTGACTCAGACGGTCTAGAATTGAAGGGCACCCCAGTGCAGACATTTCAGCATATTTAGGAACGGTAAAGTTTTTCAACATTTAGGTAAAGTTTTGGGTTTCTCGCCCCCCACCCCAGCATCCTCAGTGTGGAATGTCACGCGAAGCGGAGGGACTTTCAAGGGAATTACTTCTGAACGGGTTTATTACCCCTCATCCTCTCATCCACTTTTAAAACCAACCCCTGACGGTAATGTCTCTCCACTTGCACCAACCCCTGATAAAATGTGCGCAATTAAACACAAAGCCAATAGACAACTCACTCGAATTTAAATGGACACCCCCGTTGAATTTTAACTGACTCGCATTCGTTTGAAACCTTTTTAATATATTATCTGGATCCCAACGCAAAAAAGAGAGGTCTTTCACTAGGGTTTTCTGCCAGCTGTTCGATTCCTTTGCTTCACGATATTCTGTACCGAAAAATTAAATTTCGAACATTAATTATTCACAGGTAACAGAACATTTTGGCATATAGAACAGGGGTGAACATGTGTTTGGTCGAGGATATATAACGCCCAGTGATGACGCACGTAGTAGCCATTCGTGTTTCGGAATTTTCAGGACAAAACGGTGGTCATATTGAGCATTTAATCCACAATGGATAAATTTCCATTAATTGTTCTTTGTGTTCATAAATATATATGTAGCATTATATGAATATTAAAGCTTTTATTTAATCTTGCAGTCGGGTATAATTTCGTTCGCCACTCTGTACATATTGATTTACAAATTGCGGCCCTCGATGGCTCTCCGTAGATGTCACTAGCATATGAAAAGTGCAACTTTGTAAACTTAGAAGTGAGTATACGCAAGGGAAGAAGGCATACTGGATTACGAGCGAAACGGTGGATTGGACAAAGGGGATTTTAATGGTGATAGAACAACAAATGGGGCTTACACCTTCAAGACGATGATGATGATGGTGAAAGCAAACGACAGAGTGAAACGGGTTCATGCTACGTAATTTTTGTGGAAACGAAAGTTTTGTTCATAATCTGTGCCATGTATAAACACTGGCTGGCACAGAAGTTGGGAACGTAATCGCTGAAGTTTGGAAACACTTGTCATTATTGGAGTACACTTCTTACTAGAGCCGTGTGTTAGAAAAAAAAGAAGGGACTAGTTACTAGGAGAAGCAGAAGTGCAATTTAACCACTTGGCGTCAGGTGGCAGCAACTCCAAATTAGTGTCTCAGCATCGCGATGGAAAGTCATGGGATTTCTGGCTGTGTGACACATCATACATCATCCTCGCGAGTGGAACAGCCTGCGTGCCGAGTTGTGCAAGCAGATGTGAAGAGAAATCCACAGCCACATTGATTTTGTTATTTGCTTGGTTGATACAGAATGCGCTTTATTGATCGTTTAGATTGATTACCTATGGCTGGTAAATTATAACAGTTTTATTTGAAATGCATTGTTTAATTTTATTTCTTAAATAACATCAGGGCCTACCTGAATGAAAAACGTGTCTATGCATCGATCTACATAATTCAGTGGATTTTAATTAAATTTGACATAATGGGAGCTTACGTCGGAATTTATCGGTCTGATATAATTTTAATTTATATCGGCACAGCGGAAGTTTTATTGTGTCTTTAATCGAACTTTATCATTTTCCCCAAGATGAGTAATCGAGAAATAATACGGACTTTAAAGATGGCTGTATCCTTGGTTGCTGCGTCTTATATTCCTGTAGAAATAAGCTTACTCATTTCACTGATGATGGACGCAGTAAACACCTCTGAAACGTCGATAACTTTTACCAGACTACACGGCGCAACAACCCAGAAGAAGCCATCTTCACACTCGGCGTCCTTACAACCTGAAATTTCTCTTCTTACCGGGAATCAAACGCCGGTCATCCAGTTTATTGTCTGGTCACTATAGTAACTGAGATATGTCAGAGGTGTTTTAAGTAATGTCAGGAGCAAACTTTCTTAATTGATCAAGTTGTTTCAGTCCATTGTTGTTCTATACGTTCGCCACGTTCTCCTTCGTGTATAAAGGTCAGACATGCCGAAGCACCTGTGTTGTGTGAATTAATCTCTAGAGGTCTCTAACTACCCTCTTCACGAACCCCCAAAAACCGGGTGTGCCTCATGAACCCTCATTTAATTACCATCAACATTTCGGTTACGTAACTGTTTCATTTAATAGCCTGTAAGCACGAACATGGCGTGCGTGTGTTACCAGTGTAATTGTTACTGTTCTCAGATAATTAAAATTTTGATGTAATTTAAAATTAGAACATGTTTAGGGTTGTAGTGTACTTCTGTGCTGGCGAGACTGTGAACTTAATATCTTTCTTGAATGCAAATTTAATTTTGTTATCTTTCCTTCCAAATATTTGAACTGTGCCAAATTTTAGACGTATTTATTTGTTACCTTAAAACAATTACGTGACATCAGTGAAATAATTGTATATGTTTATGGCCCTTGGTTTGTTGATATAAATGCGTAGTCCATTGTGCATCCGTGTGTCGTCAGATGCGGATATGACGTTAATGTTTCGCCGTAAAGGCTATTAATGAGATGGTAAAGTTTACGTGGAGCTGAGTAATAGCCCGCTGTTCTGTAATTGGCTTGTGAGAGTGAGCAGTCGGCAGTCAGATTCGGTTGACTGACTTATTTCCTACGCGTAGGCTTCTCGCTCTTCCTTAGCCTCGTATTCTGGTACTGAATTTCAGTTTGGTTCGTTAATTCATTGACGACGTTTTACCATTCGACGAAAGGCTACATACAGTTCAGAAAACCATTTAACTCTTAAACTTAACGCATTTATATCGCACAGCGTGAGTCCCTGTTACACAAATTGAATACAGCATGTCAACAATTTTCCTGTGTGCGTACTTATATAATAATTTTGTTATACTTATTTTACTTTTCTACAACAGTTTGACAGTGGAGGTATATGGCGGCTTTGGTGACGATACGGCTCGACCTTTCCGAAATGCGCTGTCGCTGCAACGATTGCTAAATTCTGTGCCCTAGCGGCACAGTCGCAAAATATCCTCGCTGTATTTCATGGTGCCACTGACGAAATATCTCGCTTATACCGCCATAAGGAAGATACGTGTTGCTATATTGAATGGCCGACAGTTCTGAAAAGGACGATCGATCTGATTGAAGATGGAAGTTCATAAATTTTTACCAGTTTTTATCGATGTAATTGGTCTTTACGTTATGAAGGTGAAATAACATAAGAATCAGTTAAGAATCTATGGATCTTCAAGGACATTACCATCCTAAAATCGTCCAGTGTTATGCTCCACCTACACTGTCATATTTGTACGTAGGATATTTGTTTCACGACCTTCAGGTGGTTGTCTTCTGGGGTATAGCACAGTGTAGTCTGGTAGAAGTTTAGTTTACCAACTATTCGGAGATTCTTGCTGCCTCAGTCACCAGGACGATCTGATGATGGATGCGCCACAACATCTAGTACATAAATACATTGTATGAATTCTGAGAAAAATTAGCACAGCGTATCAGCGCTGTATGAGCCGGGATAGCTCAGTCAGTATAGTGACTAGCTACGGGCTGGACGACCGGGGTTCGATCCCCGACGGGGGCAGAGGATTTTTCCTCTAGCCTCTGCGTCCAGACCGGCTCTGGGGCCCACCCAGCCTCCTCTACAATGGGTACCGGGGTTCTTTCCCGGGGGTAAAGCCGGCTGGGGCGTGATGCTGACCACTCACCCCCATCTAGTGCCGAGGTCAAGGAAGAGAGGAGCTATACCTCCACTCCCCCCAAACGCCTACATGGCGTATAGAGGGACAGACTTTACTTTTTTTATCAGCGCTGTGGCTAAATTAAGCAAAGTGGCAATGTTATAAAGATACAGGAGAACGGAAATATATTCTGTTGTTGCTGAAACATTTAATTTGTCCCCGCAGCTAGCACCACGACGTGAAGACATACGAGGGACTTGGGTTGAAATGTTTCAAGCATTCTGAACCTCGGCATTAGATAGAAATAAATGGGAGTTGACACTTCGGCCTTCATTATCCCCGAGGTAGGAGCTCACTGTATCCATTAAGTTTCCATCCAATGAATGGACCTTAGAATGGGTTTGCACAGTGCATGGTAATGAATAGCAAGTCTATTCTTAGTTTATGTAATAACGCTTCTTCAACTGTATAGGTTTTGTACCTTCGAATGACAATGGATCAGATTAATGAATTGAGAAGGATCTCGAAGAAAGGCATGTACACCTTATAAAACACAGTGGTAACTACGTTTACCACATATTTTAACAATTAGTTGCTCTTAACTTGCCAGTAGAGAGTGTGTTTTAGTTTTCTATACTTGGAATAGAGACTTAATTCTTAAGTACTGTTTACGTAAACTATTATCTGTAAATGATGAAGGTATTATCGTAAAAATGTTACGGGGTGAGGGTATGCTTCCAGCCGGTCACAGTGTCCTTACCGTCTGGGGCGTAGGCCTCGTGCGTATGGACACTGGGACCGTGGGTTCGAATCCCACTCAAGGCACTCCGCGTCTGTGTGTGTTGTGCCATGGTGTGCTTCTATCCTATATTCGAACCCTGAAACTCCTGAATACAAAACAGGGGTTTTAACCACTCAGCCACAATTGTCGGTACAGATGTTCAATTCCGAAGTTTTACTCAGTAGTGTTCATAAAGTTTATTAAGCCTATATAGTTGAGTGTACGGCGAACTTAATTTTTTTGTTAGTGTTATCAGTACACTTTATTTCACACGCACAATAGACAGGAAAAAGAAACCATGAGACACAAAGTTCTCTAGGGTAATTTCTGGAAGTCATCGTTTTTATATGCATAATACAATGCACAACTGGAGACGAATGTTTTTGTTGCTGAATGTATACACCAGCGTTAGCTCCTTAATTAAACCACGAAGAAGAAGTTAAGAGCGAATCGCAGAGCCTGATTCTTAAGTACATAAGTCAATATGAAACTTGCCTCGTCGGATTGTATGCACCTAAAATACTGAGTTTTGGATTAGGCGTGTGGCTGCGGCGTTGAAACCGACGTTTGGCTCAAAGGATGGCCACGGGTTCACCCCAAGCGCATATAGATCCTCAGCATGCAAACATTTAGATTAGCACTTTATATAAAATGTGGTTAAATCTTTTTTTTTTTAAAGAAACCAAGTTTCACGAATACTCATCAGTTCATTCACAAAATTCTTAAGGCGGACCGGACGGATGTAATGAACCAAGACATTTCCTCTTGTCAGATTTGCGCTACAGAACGGGAATAACACAGGAGGAAATTGTCACACTTGAGAGAAAACGAATGGAAGTGCATAATTTTGAAGAGTTAATTATAAACTCGGAAAAGATTATTTCGTAAGTTTGTTGGTTAAATACTTGTAGATGTTACGCTGGTTGCGTTGGATCTTGTAGAATTCTAATTTCTTAATTAACCTATCAATCCTAATATATTCCAGTGTTGAATTCATAAATTAATTTCACAAACTTGATACACCACCCCTCAAATATACCGAGTCCCACGCCTAGCTTGGGACTGCGCTAATCGCTCGTCCGTTGTTAATAATTGCGCTGTGTTTGTACACACCACCTCTGTATTTAATTAAGAATGTCATTTACTGGTAGACTTGCCAGTTAAATGGCAATTTGAGAGCTTCCTTCCACATCCTTTTCCATTTATTATTTATTAATCATTATATCATTTGGCGTTATACAGTGTGAGCTACTGGCACTGTTGTTAGATAAACCACTGATAAGTAAATGATTACATAATTAACTTGTAGGTGCCCAAACGTTCCCTTTGTTCATAGTGGTTACATGGTGTTTACGCACTCTGTGGTAAATCTATCGATTAAAGCCTACTGCGTCTTTATTTAAAAGTCTACAATTACTCAGTCAATGAATTAACAGATTTTACAAACTCTCGGATTTTCAAGAACGATTCATCTTAGTGAAATTATGCTTTGATGGACGCTACAATTTGGGAGAAACAGGCGTAGATTAGAGGAGAATATAAAAATATATTATAGAAACAGGGCGTACGATGTGGAATACACTCATGTGCCTCAAGATATAGGGACCAGTAGCGAGCTTTTGTGAACACGGTAATGGATCTGCAGATGTCACAAACGACGCGGAGTTTCTTAAACATGTGAGTGACTATCAGCTTCCCAAGAAGAACTTTGATGTGTTGCTCCGTGCATCTAGCTCCTAATTTAAGTGGACGGATTTCAAACAGAACACGGAAATGTAAAATGTTGTTAAGTGAACTTTAGCCATTTTGCAAATTTTGTGTCATATTTTGAGAAAATTAATTTACGTTGGATTTCACTGTTGATCTGATGAGTTGCTACAAAACCGTGGCTATTTATTGGCTTTATCTGTGCAAGTCTGCTGTTCACGCGGCAAGCTACAAGCATTAAGAAATTGATTTCGTTCACTGTAAAGCTGTAAGTTAGTGCAAAGCCTCTTAGAGGCCGGAACACGATACGGTCCTTGGTAATACTCTGTGAAAACAAGCCGCTGGCTTAGGTTTCAGGACAGACGAGAAGAAGAAAAACACGCTGCAACTCACGCCAGTCTTGAGTGGACTGAAAAAGGGTGTTAGTTACAGGCCCCCTGTGTCCAAGCCTCATGTATTAAAGCGACTGAGCTGTAGATGTAGGTGAGTAATCAGCCTCTAGGTCCAACCACTTCATCCCTGATGCACATTAAATGGATGCACGCAGCGAGATGAATCAATTGCCCAGAAGAGAACCACGGTCTTCCAGCCACTGACAGAACTATCCCGATTTTGAAGTAATAGGATTACTTGCTTCGTTGTTTTTACTGACACTGTAAACAGTGCGACTATTATACACGTATTTATCCTGTAAGTGCGTTTTTCCTAGAAGCCGCATCTTTTTGCGAGGAAGTAGCTTTTGCCAGCGATAAAGTTGCGTAGATTATGATTTTTGTTTGTGTGTGTGTGGGGGGTGGTGCCATATGTCAGGTCGTTGGTCACCAGCTTCTAACCACGAAAGTCCGGGTATGCACCCGGGGAAGTCCAGTGGGATTTCAGATTTGTTGTAGACGAACTGGAGGAAGGATATCATATTCTCCTGTCAATATTATTCCACAGCTGTTCCATATTCATTCAAATATCATCTGCGGATGAGCAGTGGGCCCGTTGTCGCCTGCATTTTCATAGAAACGTAGTCTCACCCCATCACAACAAAATAAAGTGCTGTTCTGTTGCTTATTTGGCAACATATGCCTGTACCGACCTCAAATTCCACTTTCCATCGTCTGCTTATTCTTATTCGTACACTTTGACTTATGTATTCATAATTCTATGCTGTGTGTGGCCACGTGTCTTCATTCAGTCTACCTTCCTCTTTCATTGCTTATCTATAGTCAGCCACATTATCGATCTACGTATTTTTCTCTTTAGCTGTGTAAATTTGGCTACGTCTGTCACTTTTTTATTGCCTCTTATTCATGCATAACTACAGTATTTAAACACCTGTTATCGTATAATTTGAAATAAATATACATGGACATTTCTTACATTAACTGTTTTGTAAATGAATATATTATGTAATAAATTAATTTTTTCTCTCTTTCTTGCAGGTGAGTGCAAGATTTTCATACAAGATCTTCAGGTGTTGTGGCAGCCATTTCTATGGTAACGTAAAATCTTAACAGCAAAGAAATGTACACATACAGATTTATTAGTGAATAAGTACGTTCTAAACCCTATAAGTTAATTCACATTTACTTTAAACATTAGGAAAATAGCATTAACAGATTATATGTTATGTAATCTGCTCCATACCAGGCTAAGGAGAATTTGGTAGACTACGGTTACGTCCTTCGCTCCAGATGCAGGCCTAAGGTTTATACCCCACGACTCGGCTTCATGCTAACCTGACCGACATTCAAACCGCGTCACCATTACACCAACCTACTCAGTCTTGTCTAGTGGAGTTGAGTGATTTTTCCACTGTTGTGGCTTCTTCAATTTCGTTCCCTTTGGACGTGGATTTCCCCCAATCTGCAATTGTTCACCTTTCGAATCACATCCCACCTCAGGCTGGCTTGACGGTGGTAGGCAGGCGTGTCTGGAATTGGTATCTTGACAACTGCTAAGCAAAGAAAGACCCTCCTCATGGAGCTGTCTGCAGTCGGTTCGCCTCACACAATATACTTGTCCCGTCGGTAAGCTTAAAGCACTGCACAAGTGGTCAGGCCTTTGATTCTCCGAAAGTCTCTGTGTCAATTTTTATTCAGGAAATTACAAGATTACGTTACGAATTGTTAATTGTCTTAGGTATATTGGAAATATGTAATCTTTCGGTAGTTGATGATAAAAAAATCAACGGGGATTGTATGGGTGGGGCATGTAACACGCATGAGCACGTGAAAAATATGTACAAAATTTTGGTTAAAAAGCCAGAATGGAATATACCTACGCACAGATGGGAGAACAATATTAAAATGGACCTTAAAAAAATAAGGAAGGTGTGAATTATATTCATCTGCCTCTGAGCAAGTGCCAACTTTTAAAAAACAAAAAAATTAGGGGTAAAGGTAGGCAGTGAGAAAAATATAACGAAGATGTAAATGAAGAGATGAGGGAAAAAGGAAGATGTAAGAAAGAAAATTTCGAAAGAAAAAAGAAGAGAGAGGATTACTGGCTGGTTGGGCATCGCTGTCACGTTCATTACAAAACATAATCACTGGTTGTAGCTCTCTGAAGCCGAAGGTCGGCTAATTATAATTTTCGACTTCATTCCGTACCGCAAAGAAAACAAAACACATTGCCATTACGAAGACGACTTGGTTAAAGCTGTTTGAGGAAAGTAATTGCTGTTTACAGTGTTAATCACACGAAACCCACAAACACAAAATGAAGAGTTATTGATTGCTGAAGAAGGTGGGCCTTGCAGTTACCACTGGCCTTTAAATGGTTAATATCGGCGCGGTGATGAAGTAACCGCGGCGACCTGGAGTAGAGCAGAGTGTGCCGAGACGTATCAGCAGCAAGTGACTGCAAGTTGCCTCGAGGTTGTAAACTTGGTTTGGGGTGGAGAAGTTTCCACCCCCAGACAAGAGCAAGTTAAAGGAACGCCTCTCCACACTTGTTATTTCCAGGACAAAAAAGAGACGAGACGAGAAAAACAAACAAAACACTAATTGGGATAAGTTAATTTAACAATTTGAGACGGATCAATGGAGAAGCCAATCGGGTGATTATTTATCAAGAAGCAATTTAACGTTTTGAGAATCAGAACACGCGTATTGGCAGGACACAGAGGCCAGGTGGAAGAGGAAGATTGGGCTGGACATTAGCCAGGAAGTTGCTGCAGTTCCTATGACGAAGTGCAGAAAACGAAAGCACGTGTCTGCATTCGAGGCAATTCCCGTTTGTCTGTCTCTCCGTCCGTCAGCATTTTCGATCTCGAAGCTGCTGAACGGGTTGTGCTACATTTTGCATCAAGGTTTTTACATTTAGAATCTGTTGAGAGAATTTAGTTTCATATCGGCCCAATAAAACCAGCAATTTAACTAAAGCGCGTATCTGATTCTAAAATGCTCATCGTGCAAACTTTTGTACACGTTAATTGAGCTATTTATTGATACTGTAAATGTAAGGGGGGGGGATCTGTTTCTATGCCAACCTACGTATAGGGCTAGTGAAAGCATGTGTCCAACAATATATTTGAAGTTCATTGTCCGTGAAGTAGGTCTATGAAAAATATCAACGAATACATTTGGAAAATATTAATCTATATACTTCACTGGGTTAGGGCTGTGGTGTAGAAATTGGAGGACATTATTTAGGATGATCGGCTCTGAGATTCGAACTGTGGACCTTTTATGCGTGATATACCTGAGTTCCTCCAAGCCAGAATAGCACATTAAAATACGCCATGGCCACTTCCTTCCACATCCTTCCGTATTCATCATTCTAAACCCTCTTTTAATCTTTGTTGTATAACTTTTACAGTTTGAGAAAACATCGTTAAATAAACTAAGAATAGCCCACTAGAGGCACTGATGTATGTCAGCCTTTGTCTGTTAATACTGCTCTGAGTATTTAGAGGCATTGAAACGGTCTGATCCCCTACCGAGGGAGTCTTATAAAATGTCTGAACGGTTTAATAATTTTAGAAGTAGGCGTATTTCTGAATTTGAACAGGCTCTGAGGCCTAATACTTAGAAGGTGAAGAAGAGCTAATGAAAATGAAGCTCAGTTGAATAACTGGTAACTTTAGTAGAAATTTCGAATCTGATTTGCCAGTATAGGACATCAGACTCCTCAGTTTGATCACGTTTCGCCACGCACCACCACGCACTTGGAACCAGAGTTTCACCCTCATCTTCGGTCTCCCTCTAGAGTGAATTTAATTAATTTAAATATGTAATTTCATAAGGAGAACTGCGGAAACAAATCTGTAGGACGGCAACTTGGCTACAGACCGTAACCGATCCCGTGTAACTAAGTTACAAATACACTGTAGAGAGGCCCAGGCTTATGATCTACCGCGTGTTTCGGCACTCTTAGTTGTTATTCATAGACAAATATTTTATAACCTATTATGCGCGATGTGAAATATGTCCGTCCGCACTTTTAATCTACGAAAATATTCGACGAAATTCAGTGAAAGTATCGATGGTAGTTTACTACGGCGCAACGCCGTGTTGATACCAGAGTATTTTGAAGGAAACGTACTGAAGAAGGAGGCGGTATTTTTCTACGAAACATTTGTATCCACTTTCTAATCCATATGGCGTTACAACTTTGAAGACCAATATTCACATCTTTCCGGCTTGTATCGGGACTTCAAATAGACGTTAATTGCGCAAAATATTAAGTGGTTTATAGGATTAAATAAGGGCACGTAGTGACGAACAGACATGACCGCATTGCATTGCGTTGTTTGTTCACTGAATGCAGGGGGGCGTGGGAAAATGCTGTTTCCCTCATAACGATACAGAACTGTGTGGGGTTTTGGTTGTCCCTGTTAGTTATGGCCTCCAGGTGGACACGCGACAAAAGCTGAGGGTAGGCTTTGATTACGTCCGGCGAAACGAAGCGACATCCCCCCCCCCTATCCTCCGCTGCAGTGTCACTTTAAAAAAGTGGGGTTTCTTTTCATCATAATTTAAATGCAGTTTTTTATTACTGGTGGAATAATACACGGGCGAATTTGAATCGTCTCTCCACTACAGGGTTGACTTCGCCGAAGCAAACATTTTTATTGTTACAAATCCGTTTCCTGTTATACCAGGGCTGCACAACGTCCATATATTGTTAATGTTTTCAGATAAGTGAACCTCAGACTTAATACTTCACAATTTAACGTATTCTTACCTTTTTTTATGCCCCAATGTCATTGATCTGAAATCAGAAAACTTAATGTTAACTTTCGGTCATTTAAGATTTTACTCAGTTTACTGTTCAGATTTATTTGATTTGCAAGAAACCTGAAGAGGGAATTTCGTAGTAATTAGGTGTTTTATATGCTGCATTGTTGGTAGTTTAATGACATCAAGTACGCCCTTGGTTACGGATAAAAGTCAGCGGGATAAATTATTACACTGGTAATGTGATAAAATACCACGATTCTAATTAAAACTCTACAAATAGAAATTTCTGAAAAATTGCAAAGAAACAATTATTCGTTTTGTAGAAGGAACATATTTTCTGGATTACAAATAAATTCTCAATGAAACGGATTGAAATTGCTGAATCCGATGCGAACAACAAACACAATATATAGTCCAATACCGACACACTGACTCTGAACCAAACCAAAAACTAAGGAAAATTAGTAATTTTTTCACAGTGAGCGGAGACAGGAATTTATTCCAGATCATTTTAATTAAAATTATGGTATTTGTCGTCATTTTTTGTAGCGTAAAATACATTAAAAACCATCAGGTTGGGTGAACATTTTATATTGATGAAGGTAGGCTACATAAATAAAGACAGAGGCAAGCAGAGCAATGATTCGGCGTTAATTTAACTTTTAAATTAACACATGGTTATTTGCTTATAAAACTATCTTAATTAAAACTGAGCTACCTTAACTATACTATAGTACTATACTATACTATAGTAAATCTGAAGGTTTTGTCATTCTTGAATACAGCAGTGACATCTCCTCCACATTAAATGCAATGGTTAACGTTATTCCTCCACAGTATCTGACCAATACTTTGTGTGATTTCTTTTTTTATTTCTGTCAAACTCATTCCCTTGATTATCCTAATAAAACTTGGTGCCCCATAGAAACAATTATATTTTATTCTTGTGAAAAAATGGTTATCATTATGGTGATACGGCAAAGAATTAGGCTCCTTCGACTACACTTATTTCAGACCGAAAATACCAAATTTTACCGAAACACGTTCAGTAGTTTTGAACGCTACAGTGCTCACGGATTCTTTGTCTGCTGTCCGCATTAACTTCGCGCATAGATCGTATAGATACTCATAACAGCAAGAACTCACATTTTAGTTAGAACAAGCAGGAATTATCACTGTCAGTTACCATGTAATTTTCGCGTTACCCTGACACGGTTTCCTGCTTTGTAACTTTGTACCTGCGTGTAATGGTTCTTGAGAAACTGCAGAAAAAATGATCAACTCACCCGAAACGGTGAGCTCCTCATAGACCATGAACATTATTTCATGTTTTGTGTGGTTTTCAGTGTCGTGTTTCATAAATAATATGGCCGATCACTTAACTTCAGTTAAGGAAATTGAAACTGCTGGTACTCTTTACACGAAGTATTTGGGGACTGGAAGTCAGCAAAGAAATGAACACAAAAAAGATTTTCACCACTGTAACAACTTAGGTTATAACGTTCAATCAAGTAAAATATATTAACGAAGTTTAATTTTACGGGTGTGTATTTACCCTTTCAAGTCCGCTGGTTTACCAGCTGCTTTAATAATCAGCAACTTTTGATTTCGTATTTATGATTTTCGTATGATTCTCGGGGTAAATACCGATTATTTCCTTAAAAGGCCGGGTTGTTACTCTTTGCGTTTAAGAATGGTGTCATCTTGATACTGGAAACCCCTGGCGGAGCCGGACGTGGTACCCCCTATTGGTTTCAACAGGAAACACATTACTGTTGACAACTGGGGGTATTGTGTGACTCTCCGAGCGCGGAATTGTGGAATGTATGTGTGTGTGTTTGTAATTCAACCTGCAGAATTTCGTATCCACCCCCATCCCCCCTGATTACACATGCGTCTATTCCGCCACATGCGGCCACAACCCTTGCTCCAGGAAGGCTGAAAGTCAATTGCCGACATTCAGCGCTGCACTTCAGCTAATTTAATAGTTTTGGAAAACTTATTTGGGTGTGGGGACAAGCATATTTCTGTGTTTCTTGGAAGAAGTTATTAAAAATGGACTTATAAATGGGAGGTCATGCGTCAGTCCGTCCATCAGTACACCCGTAGTATCTTTGAACACGCTGAAAAGATTTCGATCAAGTTTGTTATTGATTCGCCAAAGTTCCAGTACAATACGTAATGTCAGTGTGTTAATTTTACTTCGAAATTAATGACACGTAGTACGAAAGGAATTTAAGAGAGAAGCATTCAGCGCAAGTTACGACGTAATGGGTGCATACGTGTTTAAGAAGTCGACGGGAATCTATTCTGTTGTCATATTATATATTTTCACTGTCGGCGGGCATAAATCTTTTAATCAAATGCGAGGTCCCTAAGGAAGAGGAGAGGAGGTGAATATATTCTAAACTAACCTAACCTAACCTAACCTAACCTAACTTTACCTAACCTCCCTTTGGGATAGGTACTGGGACCAGCTTTTGTGATCACGATAATACACCTTTCGTTTCCATAAAATACTGAGAATTTACTGAGTAGCTGAGAGATTATTATCTTCTCGTGAGAAGATATGTTTAATGGCATTTGTTACAGCTAGATCATACATCACGTTGGCTATTTCTGCACTAATGAGATTCAAGGTATCAATTCAAATATGCGAAACCTTTGATTATTAATAAACCTTTTGGAGTAGATCAAATAAACGAGCTCATAACACTTATTAATAAACCTTTCGAAGTAGATCAAATAAACGAGCTCATAACAACTAGCAACAAATTAACGAATAATTTCACAGTCTTGGTTAACACAAATTGTCTCGTACCGTATGTGGCCCACGGTCCGCCAGTTTAACCACTCTTATATAAATTATACACGTAAGTTTACCGATGTGGATGTAGAATATAACTAAGCTCATAGCATAGAAAACGGATGTCGTAACGAAATTGAATATTATTGGTGAAGACGGAGCTGTACTTCCACACCTTAGGCCTGAGGTCCGCCCAACTTCTGTCTGTTTCGAAAGATTATGTACTCGTTTAAAAGGGCAAGTTATCAATGACGAACTTCACCAGGGACAGGAATTTACTAGTTGGAAATCTTACCGTTGAAGACGAGGCAGCAGAATGCATTAAATGTTGGGTACTCAGGTGATGAATGAGAAGGAAGGAGACTGTGTAAAAAAATAGTGTATAAAGTTTGTGGGCTGTCTTTACAGTAATACATTTTACGGTGAAATAGAACTTACTTTTGGAATACACGCCTCTCTCGTACATACTGCGGTTCATACTAATTTACTCTGAATTTTATCTCTGCCGCCTGAACGAAATCGGGTATTCTTCCTTCTTCGCTGGGTCCGATGGCTCCGAGAGAAAGCACTATTAAAAATAACTGAAAACCTTCTAGCCTACTTCCTATCTACTGGTTGTGTTTTGTCCCTCCTGATCTATAAAACCAGCCGGAGAAACTAACAAAAAAAATAATCAAGGAACTTTAATCAGCATGTTCCGTTTCCCAGCAGAGATTAAATTCGACAACCTTACGAATATAAGTCATTGGTTAATCACCTTTGTATCAGTAGTTGATAAAGCACGCTAAAATAACTTACAGCATGCAAAATTGACACAGTTTTTTATTATCAAAAGAATTTTCATCTTGCAAGGCAGATTTTGTTTTAAGGTGTAAAATGGCATCGCTGAATTGTAATGTATACAATTCACCCCTCAGGGAATTTGCATAATACAGATATGTGAAAGAATTGTGATCGTGTGCAGGAGGCTACTGGGGATTACAACGCTAATCGCACGGAGTTACAGGGGTCGCAGTGGACCCAGAGATTGCTGATGATGGGATCTACAGTACAATACCGGGTTCATCTGCTGCGGGAAGAAAGGGCTTACATCACATCGCTTGTGCTGGTGTTTACGACGAAGAAATAGGTAGCTTTCAGAGGCTAGTTAAGGGACTTCTTACTTTGCTGTTACAATGGCAACACGAAACTTTTAGAAGCAAAAATACCTTCTTCTGAGATTTAAGGTTTTCACATCATCGAAAATGTGGGTTGTGACTTTGCGTTATAACACCGAGTAGTCTTCCACTCTGAAGATGGTGGCGACACTTTGGACCGAAACGTTCGTAACAACCTACAAGACTGCATAGTGTCACAACCGAGAAAACCTCTTATTCTCTTTGTTTATGGTGCCCATGGAAACTTAAATACGATTTCTATTAAGAACACGTAAAAAAAATTTGTATTGACAAATGAAACGTGAAAGTGCTGTTCTAATTGTTAAACCACAAAGCTATTCCGCGCAGTCGCTGCCTTCGAGATATCTCGTTAATAGCAAGCAAATGATTGTTATGGTTATATTAAAATAATGTAGATAGACCTAAAATTTAGACTTTAGCCCGAAGACTGGCTGACCTGCCTGACTTTTCGTGTTTATTTTTCTGAATACTTCGAGGAAAATGCCGATATATCACCTTAAATTAAGCAGCAGACACTTCCTTACAAATCCATTTCGCCATTCATCAATCCCGTCGTATGACACTGCATGTTCTGATCTTTTCACAGAGTTGTTAAATAAACAAAAAATAAATAAAACGTGTCACCGAAATATGCGCTTGATGTAAACAACAAAGCTTGACGGCTGAAAGATATCCAGATATTCGGATAATTAGTTAATTTGTTAAAGTAATCAAGTAATATGAAAATTGTTTCGTATATTGCAAATCACACGTATTCTTATAAAAAAAGTTTTGATGTAGTTTATAGGCATTTGTTTTGAAATCCTTGAAATCTGTGTAGGTGTTCTGTTGACAAAGTCAAATAGTAGAGTTTCTTTGGTTTAACGTTGCCACTATAGTTTAATAACATCGTCAGCTTCTGCGAGGCTCCAACATCGCTCACGTCACCTTCCATTAACTTGCGTAACTGCTGCACTGGGGGTTCGGAATTCTCACAAGAAGGACGGAGAGAACCTGTCATGGATTCATGCCCCCCATCCCCTGCCTAGACGTTAAGATTTATTTAAACGTGTTCAATCTATAGGCCTACACAGAATGAGAATTTTTTAATTCGACTAGGTGATAAATTACTTTAAAGTTACAGTTTCAGTTTTATTTCCTAATAATATTATGTAAAAAATGATTCAGATGTTATCGATGGCATACAGGATATAATTTAAATTATTAATAAATACTACTAGAAAAGTCATAAGTATATCTACAAGCGTCAAATATGAGATTTGAGGTTCTCATGGAGGAGTAGAATTTGATGTTGGTCTTCTGGGTATAACATTCAAGATCATCTTCCCATCACATTCGACTCTCATGAAGTGAAAAAATGGTTAAAGAACCAGCGAATGAACCTTAGAAAACTGTATTAATTGATAATGAAATAAGGAAGGATAATATTAATAGTGAAAGATATAAAAGCTTATATTGGGAAGGCTAATGTAACTGAATGAGTTTTGTCTGTAGTTGTCATGAACGTGTAAGTTATGAAGTGATTCTGGGCGTACAGTCCCTTTACACCAGGAGGACGGCAATGTGTTTCGTACGTAGGCTACGTGCTACTGAAGATAAGAAGGCCAAAAGAACGGTCTCCATGGAAACGGCTCGCACGTAATATTAGGACAAGTGGAGATCCCCGCCAAAGTCAGAAATACGAAGTTTTAAATGTTCTTGTTACGCGTGATTCCGTAAGGGTGTGAAATCTAAAATGTGTAACAAATTGCTTGAAATCTGTAAAAAATAAATTTGGATTAAAATACCGACTATTAATCTGTCGCCCTGGGTGAAAGACCATAAATTTCGTTTCACAACGAAGTTCCGAGGAAAATGTTTGAATCTAACAGAGACAAAGTTAAAGGACAGATTAAATTACCTACTGCGGTATTTCATAATGTGTACTGGTTACGAATTATTATTAGGATGATAAAATTTATGGTGAAGGATGGGCGAGGTATGTAGCATGCGTGAGAGATAATAGAATTGCATATATTTTAGAAGAAAAACCTCAAGCAGAGGCTGAGACCATAGACATAGATGTCTGAATAGTTATCTAAAGTGGATTAAACTGTCTCAGTACAGGAATCAATGACATGATATTGTGAACACGGTGTTTAACCTTCATATTCCATAAAGGCACGAAATGTGTTGGCCATCTGAGGACTTCAACTACAAAATAAAAAAATTATATCAGGGAGAAATTAGCTATGTGATTTGTTATGAATAATAATTATTAATATGAGATTCAGTTTCTCACAGCGGTGATAATGTTTAAATGATATTCAGCCCTGAAGATGGAAGCTGTATATTCCTTCGAAACATTGGTATCCACATACAAGTGCACACGGCTCCACAATCCAAATGTAATTATAAAATTAATACATACAGTAGGCTGTCCTGAGGAAGAACGGAAATTTAAAGCGAGAAAATTAATTTTAAACATGGTGTCTACCCTAGTCATCAGAGCGGTCTGCGGTAGATAGTAGCTACACGTAGGCATCTATAGCAAATCCCGTATATTATTATTATTATTCCCTGTGATCTGTTACTTGCTGCTGTGATATGTGGTTTCGAACACAGACTTATGGGATTTACGGGCTTAATACATTGTTGCGCTCTGCCCCTATAATATGTTCAATAGCAACAGTTTTAAACCCCTAGCAAGTACTTCTCGTTTTTCGCTATCACCTGCCTGTATTTAAATCCTTATTTATTCCGTCTTTCCGTCTCCTTTCTCTTTATTTACAGATTCTCTCTGTTTGTATCCCTGATTTATAATCTTGTGGGATTTGTCCAAAGCTGTAGCCAGCAGAAATACAGCTGGATGTAACATCAAGATACGTGTCTCTCATGTGCAACTGCGGTAAGCTGTAAGCGTTCGCTTGTGATACATTGATCTAAGTATCCTATTATAGGCCGTACTGAAAGGCTGGAGGTTGGTTGGCTCAGGCGGTAAAGTGACTGATTACCTTCTGGACTACGGGGTTTAAATCCCGGCAAGGGCAGAGATTATTCTTTACACAATCAGATCCACATACTGGCTTTGGGCCCCACGTAGTCTTTTATTCAATCTGTACCGAAATATCTTTATCTTCAGATACAAATCAGGAAAGGGAACTACATCTCTCGTTGTACTGTTCCAAATGATCGATTCTTGCGTTTTGTTATGAAACTGTTTGAACAGGAAACAGTTAGAATGTGATGCGGAAATCATCACAGATGAACATTTTAAGTGGCAATTTGGTTGGGTAGACTGAGGAAAGCCACGAACTATACTGATAGCCAGTTTTCGGGCGGAGAAACGAACATCTTCAGAATACGAAATAAGAATGATGATTACTATAACGCGTTTTAGGAACTGATAAGACAGACACAGATTGGAGGATAATATTAAAATAAATCTTAAAAAAACCTGCTCTGAATTTAACATACTCAGGGTAGTGTTCAGTGGCGGAGTCTTGTGAACGCGGCAATGAACATTTTAATTTTAGAACAGGCGAGGAATGTCTTGATCAGTTGACCATCTGCCTGCTTGTTTGAAAGGAATTCGCTCCCTGGATGAAATTCGTTATATTCAATTTTCCATGACATCCGAAGATTTTGCGTTGAATCACCTGATACATTGCTTCATATTTCAACTGACTGGCGTCACGTGGCTCACAGGAACAAAATAAAGTATGTTTAATTAGTGTCTTTAGGTGTATACTGTATCGAATGTCAGCCTCGTTTATAATAATACAACGCAATCTCATTTTATGTAAATTCATGGCCATGATCCTACAAACAAGTTTAATCAAAAGTGGTAATAACATGGAGACGAAAAAGATATTAGCCAATAAAACACCGGAGTTTGTAAGAAGACACTTAACAATATTAACTTTCAAGTTATAATTGTTCAACTTTATAAGATGCTTTTTATTGCAGTCTCTTACTTGAAAACACGCAAATAAATGTTAAACGTAAGGTTACGTTTATCCACGTAATTATAGACTTCAGAGTCTAAGCTAACATTTCTGAACCCCCTAAATCACTTAGGGCAGATTTCTCCGTATTGCTTAAGTATCTATCGTAAATGTTTACAGACGGTCTTCATTTCATGAAGTCTCTCAGGAGTCAAATCAAAGCCAGGAAACGTTTTTAGACTATAAAACACCTTGCAGTAAAGTGGTTTTCATGGTACATAAAACCATCTGGCAAATGTACACACGAAGTGTCTGCAAATATCAAAGAAGACGTAACCTTAGAAATGAACTAATGCCAAATCTGGAATTATACTTCTCTTCCTTGTTTTACTTTAACGTAAACACGTACGTTATGTGCATTTGTAAGTGACCTATGTGCTTCACAATATTTTATCATATTTCTTATATTTAGAACATGCGTCTCCAACTGGTCATGAGGTTACAGGCTTGTCTAATCAAAATGGACACCATCCAAAAATGTTAAGAATCATATTTCAACGGAAATGACAATTTTCCCATTCCTGTATGAAATTTCCCATTTGTAAGATGAAATATGTTATTATATATATATATATATATATAAAGTGAAAGGTATATTATTAAAGTGATTTATTAAGACGCTACGTGTATGACATACAGTATCTGAGTGCCAACGTCGAATAACGTGTTTCTTAATCGTCTCAATTGTCATTTCTTTGACAAGACAAAGCTCAACAGCATATTGTTTGCTTAACTCGTTTATTTTTTATTGCCGTCTTT
>NW_019059934.1:671166-686471 GCF_000696155.1 Zootermopsis nevadensis
AGACACGTTACCTTGCAAACCCCTTACTGAATAGACAGCAATTTCATCCGCCTACCAACATGTCGTACTCAAGGGTTTCATCCCTCCAACATGCAACATTGAACAGAGCAAATGTTCAGAAGCGAAATTGGAATTTTAGAGTCTTGATTACAGCAGTTTTTCTCCTTCCTTAAATTCCTGTACATATTTTTCTATGACTAGGTTTTTTATTAAAGAAATGCAAACCAGGAAGCATATCTAAACACGCTGTGACGTAAGCATTGTAAAAGAGTTTTGCTGTAAACATTTTTCCGCAGGTAAAATGAGGGTCGGGAGAAGTGAAGAAATTGTGAGGGGGGGGGGGCGAGTTTAGAAAATATGGAGCTTTGGATGCGTGACTGTGGAACAAGAAGGAAATTGTTTGTACGAATGTCTTATTTACTACACGGGGAGAAGAGAATTCTACCAAACAAATACCTTTTTTCAAGCCAATTTGTGTCTACAAACCAGTTTAAATCACTACCGTGTTTACTTTGTTATTGTCATCTGCATGTATGTCTCGAAAAAAATATAGCATATGACTGTAATTTTTTTCTTTTCACAAAACAAATGACATTATACTTCATAATGAATAACTTACCAAGTCCACATTATGCTTTCTTAATCCCATGTTAATTTAAGAAAATCCCTCTTTCTCTAGAATCAAAAGGTTCATTATCGTGATCACACAAGCTCGTCTCTAGTCACTATCCAACAAATAGATGAGTCCAGTTCATACCCTTTATTTATTTGAGATTCATTTCAATATCATCCTCATAGCTCATTGTCTATATCCCTATAAATAATCTTTTAGAGGTTTGCTCTGTCTCCATCTTCAGTGCTTAGTAATAAGGAAACATAAATGTACGCAGAATCCGCAAGGTCGTATGAATTTTATGAAATGGCCCGTATCTAAATAGAATGATCTAATCACAATTAAAAACATTTTGTCATCGTAAAAGCTAACTACTGGTGATATAACCATGAAGTTCTTAATATGTTACTCATTACTCCATTAACTTTATCAAAAATTTATTTGTCTTTGCTTATTTTATGACGCTTTCACAACTCGTGACCTGTTTTGTCTCTCCGGACTGAGTAAAATCACCTACAAGATACTCGTACATCTGAACGGTAATGGAGCCCGTGATCTTTAAACACACGAAGAAGTTCCAGCTACTAAACTGCATTAGTTTCTCACAGTTTTACAGTTAACCTAAAAATAAAGCAAGACTGTCACTCTTTACACAGATATCATTTGTTTATGGTGAAGATACTCTTCCTCCTCAGTTACTCCATGTCGATGAAGGGATCACTGTGTACGTTCATGGACGTCAACCTAATTACCGTATTGATGGATGATTTATCAACATTTTTACTACGAACATATGATGTTTCACACTTTACCCTAGCTCAGTCATGGGAATATTATTTTTCCGCACTTTACCCTAACAACTTGCTGGTGGAGATATCACACTGCTCAATGCTATGGCTGGACTAGCAGAGCCGAACAAGACCCGTCCATCGCCTAGGTCTTGGTGCGTTCCCAATGTTTAAACTTGCATTTAGCACCGAACTGGCCTTGGTCCGTTAACAGATACGTACAAACCAACAAGGAGAGTTCCTTTCTGCGTGGATTAGAGTCCTTGATAATTTAATATTCTCTCAGCTTGTAATAAAATTTTCCACATTTTAATATTATCCTTCCACCTACTCCTGATCTCTTAATTGGTCTCGTTCTTTCAGGATTTTCGGCCAAATGTTAGTTCATCTTAGTGTTTGGTATTCGTGTTACAATTATAATGAGGTTTGTCTTTAAGAATCACTACGAAAATTGATGTCTTTGAAAAATAAAGGGTAATACAGGATTGAGAATAATAGATACTGAAAACAATTTACCGTTAGACCAAAAAGATATACAGGACGACTTATGAAAACCAATAACCTCTGTCACATTTCAAAGACCCAAGGTTATCAAATGGAACGTGAAATATTGAATTAGTTGGTTAACTTCCTTGAAGAAAGATGAAAAATTTAAGGAAATTGGCGAGATAACAAAGCGGTTTGTGACGAACAACCGAGTAGTATCAGGATAATTTCTGTTACGTTGCTGTCGAATGTTGTGGCACTACTGTGTTTGTGCGACACCACAGTAAGTTGAAGCCGTTTAAACAGGTGTCAAGTGCTGTAAATCGCATTGCTAATATTTTGATTGATTAACAAAACACATTGAATGTTTAATGACTCCTTTACGTGGGCGTTTATTGCTAAATAAAAAAGACTAAAAATGAATTATAAATTAATTAGAAATATTGATGATGTAGCTATGGCCCAGTATTTGAAAGTTGAGGTTCTTGCTGAGGTGAGGTTGACGACATTGTCCATCAGCCCTGAAAATGGAATCAGTGTTTTCTCCGAAACGTTGTTATATACCTGCGAATATACACGGCGTCAAAATTTGTAGGAACAACATCGCCATTCCAGTATTTCGTGGAAAGACTGAGGATAGCTTATAAACCTAGCTGAGATTCGAACTAATTACCTTCTGAATACAAGTCTAGAACATTACTGCTATATGAACTAGTTTTTGTGGTAGCATTATGAAGCTGCTATAAAATCGGCTTAAATTTAAAAAAATGCAGCTGACTTCTTTTCTAGTAGCGAATGGAAACAAGGATCGGGTTGTTCTATTCTCTGCTTGTTATTGGGAAACTTTTTTGTGGTTCTGTTGCTTCACTGCTTAATATCGGTTTTCTTTGCATCTTCGTACAAACATCTAATCAACCATCTGCAACAAAATTTCTCTGTTTGAAGCTAAATAAAACTCATGCACTTTTTATTTATAGAACTACAATCTGTTTTATAAAACATCATACATTTTGTTTTTATGTTGATTCCGTTCCTAAGCGTGGTGTAATGCTCGGTGTTATTTCTAAAAATTATGTCGTATTTTCTTTCATGTAATTTTATATTGTTCAACGTTTCTCGTTTAACAAATTCGTCACGATCATTTTAATTTAATTTCATGATAAGGGGACTGTTGTGTTGTCTAGATAGCCCAGTTGAAAAAAGTGATAGCCACAAAGCCTCCTATTCCGTGGGCTGTTTGTCTGGGTGTAACGTGTGTATAAGGTGACCTGAAAGTGAATTTTATTAATTTTCTGCAAAAATAAATTAAAAGTCGCAATGAAATTGCCACACTTAAGCCTATATGCGTCACTGAAATGCGAACAAGACGTCTTAGCTGTTTTATCGCCCAACTTTTTAACATTTCGTTTCCTGAACAGAATTTTCAGCAAAAGCAAAAACATGTAGGCCAATTATACGGTTATGCCATACCTCATTGAGTTCATGTCCGGCTCCTTACCTTGGGGCCCGGGTTTGCTTTCACGGCAGTCTGTGTGGGATTTTTGGTAGACACCGTAGCACTGAGATAGGCTACTCTCCAAGTCTTTCGGTTTTCACCCATCATTGTTATTCCACCGCTGTTTAATATTTACTTACGTCTTGTCTGAGGGCCGGACAGTGGATGCCTTAGCGGTTTAATTCCATCCCAATACAACAATAATATCAACAATACATTCGTCCGTGTGCAACAACTTAGAATATTTGAACGCAAAATATTGCGGAAAATCTATGGTCCAATACAGAATAGTGATGGCTCCTGGAGAATTAGGATGAATCATGAACTAGAGTGTATCATACAGGGAGCAGATATCGTGAGGCTAATCAAAAGCAAAAGGTTAGCCTGGCTTGGCCATGTTGCAAGAATGGAAGGAAACAGGGTAACTAGAAGAGTGATGGAATGGAGACCGATGGGAAGAAGGATGAGAGGGAGACCACGGAAACGATGGATAGACGACGTGGAGGAGGATGTGAGGACGATGGGAGTAAGGGGATGGAGAAGAATTGTGAATGATAGGACAGAATGGAAAAAATTCATCGAACAAGCTAAGACCCACACAGGGTTATAACGCTATAAGAAGAAGAAGTGTATAAAACATTTAATTCCCATTGCACTATCGATCATTCGTACACGGCCCTAATAAAATGGGTAGAGAAATGTGAGAGAAGGCGTAAAAGGATCGAACTCGTAAAATTGGCGCTACGCTCCTCTGGTCGGTGGTTCCACCGCCCTAAACGTATCCATACGTATACATGGAGGAACACGCACCAAGAACTCCAAACAACTGGGCGAGCCAGCCAGTCAGCCCCATTCCCCACTAAGTGCCATCGAAACTGCTAAAACTTCGTATAAAGTGACTGCGGAAATGATTAAGACCGTGTGGAAGGCAGAATTTAACATCCGCTTTCTTTTCTGGATGTATATTCCTCGAATATCACAGACGAATGTCTTGAATGGGAATTGTCATAGTTCTGTGCAGTCCTCAGTTCAAGACTGACAAGCTCAGCTGTAATCTTAGACGCTGCCCACCGCCTTGGTTATTTACTTTTAAAGGCCCACAACATTTCGGAAAATGGATCTATTTATCAATGGAAGGAGTACGTATGCAGTTGAGAAAGCCTCGTTAAATAAATAATCACACGTTCGTGGCTCCAAGAAGATACTGACAGAAATTTAAATGTAGGTCATAGAAAAATGTTCTAGATCTATTAAATTAAATTAACTTGAAAACAATAAATACACAAAGACGAGTATCATTTCGCCTGTATATTGATAACACAGACTGTTTATGTGTATATTTTACTCTAGAAGTAACTGTAAGTTAGCTCTTGTGCGTGGGTGGTGTTTGTGTTTATCTGATCACAAAATCAATAAGTAGACACACATCAGACCTTTCTCGATAATTAATAGGCCTTAATATTGTGACAGATACATCAAGAACTGAAAACGTTCGTGTGCTCTGCTATTCACAGGGTCTGGTCCCAGTACTGACATTGCAAAATATTGTTATTCCCAAGTGTCTGTACAATTCAGTTACGTATTTCAATATATTTAAAGAAAATCTGACAAATAATTTTAACATATTAAACGTTTCACATAATATTGGTAATGTTCATATCAAATAAAATAATTAGGATGAAATTAAGGACATTTCAATGTTATATCGGAAAATAATGTTTGTCATACAATACAGAATGTAGAACCCTGAAGAATTGAATGAATAAACCCATACTTTAACCTGGGGGTTTTGTGTGGGCGAGAATTTTTTTTTAATATTAAGGGGGTAACATATACTCTGGCTATTAAATGGTAGGATCCTCTTGTGTATGTTAAACAACAAAGCTTAAATAAGATATTTATTTCAGTGAAGACACTATATAATTAACACTAGCATGTTTATATACGAACGTCAGAAAAGTACTAAATTGTAACTACATTCATCTAACATTAAATAATCTAGAACACACCCGTTGATGACAATTCGCCGAAACATGTCGTAGTATTCTGTTAGCAAATGCAACCCTTTAGGGCCCTGAGATAACCTTTAAACGAAGAAATTTGTTAAATGGTTATACAAGGAAAACTAAAAAGAAAAAAAATACATTACATACTGCAAATGTTCGCAGATGAATATTTTGTTGTAGACCTATTTGTCAAGGAGAATTAACAAGAGAAAACAGTATCAATTTCAGGGATATAGTTTAAATGCGTCATGTTTGTGTTTTATAATTAAAATATATAATATAATTCAGGTCTATACACAACATCGTAGTAACGATGAATAGCGCAAATTTTAAATTTTAACATCTGTAAGTAAAGTTTGTGTATAGACCTGAATTATATTATATATTTTAATTTCAGGGATGGTATACTTGTGGTACGCCTGTCACAACTAACAACGCCTTTGTGAAAGTAAATAATATATTGGTAACTATTATTTATGGAGTGTTAGGTAAAAATTACGCCAGACCCAAGAACAGACTACTTTAAAACAGTGCGTTATTATGGAAGAAGGCAAAATTACAATTTCTAACACCTGCACTTAAAGTACGTGAGATTGCGTTGTTCACAATACGATAACTTTCCCTTTAAAGTAGACGATATTCAGAATATTTGTGGTGATTGTTATTCCACTCACTGTGCGTCTCCTTTCCTCCTGAAACCAGCTGATTAACTCAGTTACAGCTTCTCTTGCTTTGCACTGCTGACCCCCGGAGACCGCCTGACACATTTATCCTTCACCGACCGTCACCCCACCACAGCTGTGCGCTGAACAATGACACAAGTAGCAGCTGTGTCGCTCTGGCAAACGTAAGGGTTATACCTGCGGTCTCTTCGGCTTTAAGAAAGGACTTGCTTTTATTGAGACAACACTGCAACGTGCAGTGGGATAATGCAGGACGCCCAGGTACAGTGCAGACCACAAGTCACATGAACAGACATTATGAAGTCATGAGTGATACAGAGATGAAGCAAGAGCGGAAAGAAGACAATTCCCTTGAAGATGGGACAGGCCGGAAGGGAAATTCCTTGAAGTAGAAGAATATCTATGTATTATCCCTTCGGTACAAATTGGTGTGGAAATGCCTTTATCACACAATTCTACTTGGTGTCCAACTTACATTCTCTCTCAGGACTTTGTTTAATAGGCCCAAAGGTGGAGTTTAAATGGTTTAAAACAATTTGTCGTTGTCTGTCTTGTATTACCTATCCACTCATTATAACAATACCAGAATTAGCTGTTAGGTATCTGTGGTAGTGTGTAGCCTTATAATAACCACCAATCGCATAAAGACAGGAACAGAGCAAAATCCAGAAATGTATATCAAATTTGCTTCAGACAGTTAACAATGCCCAACATAATTGTGGTTTAATGAAATGAATCGTTGTTTTCTCAGGCACTTTAAAATATCATTAAGGGTCTTCGGTATCTTTCTTTGCAGGATCTGTATTTCTCGAAGTTAACGACATTGCCAGTAGCCAGTATAAAAATATTTTATTCAACTTTCTGTGGGACTGTGGATTTTCTTATATGGAAAATAGATTCAGGTTGTGTTTGTGGATCCTAATTACTAACACAGAGTAAAAAATACACGAAATATTCAGAAATATAAATATGTGACCGTACAGTTTCCTAACGTTAATTAAAATCTCAGTTCCTGGATTTATTTGCCTGTGTCGAAAAGTTTTCCTTTGCTGCAAGTCCACCGCCTGGTTTCAGAGTTCCTGCCGTACAGCTAGGCATCTCTTCACTACGGCTAACTGTCCATTCGATATTTGTGTTAAGGTCGCTACTTCAGCGTGTTATTAAGGCTGGTCTCTCTTCTTTGTGAATAACCATGTTTTGTACAGTCTTGATAATCATTTGTTGCAGATAAAAATCAGTTTATTATTTTATTTTTTATTATAAATCTTCACCAGTTGTCGTGGCAAGAACGAAGTCTCTTTGACTTAACTAGACAGGATTACACATTGAAAAGTAGTAGCTTACTTGCATTTCTTTAAATGCACCAAGTCGAATTACAGATCTTCATAAGAACTATATATTTTACGTGATGCGCAAATTTTTGTATGATTATCAGATATAAACAAAGAAAGAGAAAGGAAGGAAAGTAAGAAGGTACAAAAGATAAAAGAAAATTGATAAAACTAGCAAGAAAGAAAGAGAATGTAGTGGAAATAGGGAAGTGTAAGGAGCAACGTCCTTTACTCTCATATGAACGTTCGGAGACTATTGTTTCTTGGTTTCCTGCTAGTTCCTTAAAGTTGTCCGCGTGTAAGGAAGAACCTGGTGTTACGAGAACAGTGTAATGCGCGTCTTTAATGCGAGTGACCTCTATGTCACAACTCAGAACGCTCAGGGAAAGAAACTTTGTTATTCTGAAGTGGAATGGCCTGTAACTTGTGTTCCCCTACAGTTTCCGTCCACTTAAACTTGGCTCGTGACCTAACGACATGATTTCTATGTAGATAGAAATACTGTTAGTACGATAATGTAGTGGCTCATATTTAACGACGTAGTCCAGTGCGTATGTAAGTTACTGACAGCATGTGTGACTAAGCTTAAACGGGGGGGGGGGGGGGGGGGGGGTTTATTTTTATGTTGCTACGTCGCGAGTGTCTGTCTGTCAATCTCTCTATCCGTTCTGTGATTCATATACAAATACCAATTTGATAGACAGCAGTTCATTATAGTGGAACTCGCTATGAAATCCATGCCACCTGATTGCCCCACCTAGGCCCACTTTTTTTTTTTAAATACCCGAGCTAAAGGGTTAATGTCTGTGTCAGCAGTACAAACATGGCAGTGGTGTATCGCTATTGAACTACGATCTTAAGCTTTGTATAGTGTTGTAATAAATCAAAATTATAAAAATATCAAATACCTCACTCATTCTGTAGAACAGAAGAGTTAATAGTAGCTCAGTGTGTCAAGAAATTCCACTCCCTTTATGAAAAATAATATTTGTTTTTATATATATTGTTTAAATCTTGTCCGTCTAATCACAATAAATTCTTATTAAATATTAAAATATTACAATAATTAACATTTAAAATATTTAAAATATTAAATGATGTTCTTTATCGAATATTTAATATTTTAAATGTTAATTATTGTAATATTTTAATATTTAATAAGAATTTATTGTGATTAGACGGACAAGATTTAAACAATATATATTTATTATATCACAATATGACGCAACTTTACCATCTTATTTTTTATGTTTACAGTAGTGCACCATTGAACCCTACCCTTAGCCATGTAAATTACTCTGTTTCTTTAAGTTTCATTTTAATATTATCCTTAATCTATGTCTTCTAAATCCCTCCAGATTTTCTAAAAAAAGTGTATTTATTTTTTTGCCCATACGTCTCAACCATCTCATCCTCCCTAATCTTGCCACCAAAACATTTTTCTGTGGTGAGTTCAAATACCAAGTCTCCTTGTTGCGTAATTGTTCTATTGTTCTGTCTGTTATTCTCTTCCGGTCTCTTTACAAGCAAATTAGACTGAAAGTTTAAAAGTAGAAGTACTAGAAAATCTAGAGAAATTGAAGCCAGTTCTGTAATGTTTTGGTGGTGATTGTGTACACGTGATGCGGTTAACACGTGTGACCGTCACTTAAATACCTACGTGTAAACAATCACTTGTGTCGCTGCCGGTTGTAACGAGGTCAATTTCCTTTCAGCAAGGAAGAGGTTGACAACTGCTTGCTCATGATGTGATGTGTTTCTCAGTTGCAAGCGAACACTGACCAACAATTTCTTGATTTGTCATTGTGCGGGTCACGGTTAGACTTGGAACACACGTCGTTAAAATTAGCAAAGATATAGACGTAGGAACACACACAGAAAGCCGAATGTGTGCCCGTATTCCACGAATGGAAAACCGCTGTCCCCTAGCTCTGTCCAAAGCGGTAACTCAGTTAAACAATTAATATGTTTCTTAAAGAAATTCTGCAATGTCTAGAAAGTGACGTTGAAATTAATTTAATTTACGTCACAGATGGAAGCTGTTTAATTGGGAACCGTAAATGTAAAATAAACATACCTTATAACGTTGTTGCACTTAGCAGTCTTAAATACAATTAGTTTCCATCACTTGGAAACCAATAAATACTGTGTTTTACAACCCGCAAAATTAGAATCACAATACGTATTAGGCAGGCTTACAACTTGCAGTTTGATAACGGCCTCCGAGGGGTACTTCCAGAAGAATGAGGGTATAAACCACTGCTGTCAATCAGGCTTCGAAACGCTCAGCGTCGGTTTTCGAGTTTCCTTTTCAACGTCATATGGAGACTCATCTGAGGTTAATTCGGCGTCCTTTCAAGGCGTCCTGATGTTACGCGTCGCGACGTCTGGCGGCGACATTCTCACAGCGTGCCCAATTATATTCTTCAAACAACGCCAATTTTACCGCAATGGAGGTTCCGAGTACCAACTAAAGCAACAAAACCGACGCCGAATATAGCGAATTTCGTATTCGGGACGACTCCAAAAGACGTTTTATATATAGCCTACGTGAGCATCGAGTCGCTAAGCGTCGTAACAAACAAATGTTTGAGAATATAAGAGAGAAGTATCTGAAATACAAGAATCGATGCAATGGACGTCGAGCGTACCGGTTAAACCTGTCAGGGCGCAGTGGGCAGAGAAGTGGACACCGGTTAACATAGATAACAGAAGGGAAGAAATGAGATGATAGGAGAAGAGAGATTAGAATCGAATCGGGTGAGAGGAGAGGCGAGGAACGGGTAAAAGAGGATTACAGAATAGTTGAGAATAAATGAGAGAGTAGGGGTGACGCGAGATGAATGCAGGAGAAAGGATAAGAGAATGAAAATGTGCTAGAAGAGCGAAGAGAATAGATGCGATGAATGGGGATAAAAGAAGGGAAGTGTACGACAGAAGAGTGGTGGGGATGTACTTAGACACATTGCTGCCGAGGCTGTTTCAGGCTAAATGTATCTCTCGGTGCAGTTCTATTAAAAAAGTCTAATTGGAATGTTAAGTAGCACAGAATATTTGAGACAATGTCTTTTTATGTAACTCATTTGCTACTTGTTTAAGATTATAAATTGATTAACAATTGTTTCGGATGTTTTCGACCTAAATGTTTTAAAAGAAATTTCATCTTATATATTAAGGGATGAACCTTAACTGACGGTGTCTATGTTGGTGCTGAGGGGGATATTTAGATCGAAGGGAGATCAAGCTACCGGAAGCTGGATAAAATTGCATGTCTAGAAACTTCATAAATTTGTATATCACATGACGTCGACTTAATACATAAATATTAATCCGCTTTTGCATGTAATGCCTTCACTATCATTCACATTAGCGTACGGAAAGAGAAAGTGGGGAGAATGAGAGAGAGAGAATAGTTCGTCACCTCGCGACTTCTCGTGGGACAGTGGCGCGTCGTCATGGTAACGTCCCCTTAGCCTCTGACCCTCGAACCTGTAGCGATATGACACTGTTACCCGCCTTACAGGTAGTTACCACTTGTGATAGGGCCTGCCATTTTATTTGAATTTGACGTGATGTTCCTAGACATTAACATCTCTATGTTGAGCCCAAAGATGTTAAATATTTCAATATTGTTGTTGTGGCATACACAGAAACTTTTTTACTGTACAAGTTATTCGCGGTTGTTGGAAGTGGCGAATCTTCTATCTTAATCGATAGTATCGATATCACACTGTCGTCGGTTGTTTGACGGTTGTTTCTTTAAGAAGGGGTCACGATACGTTTTCTTCTATTTGTAAGATATAGAATAGACATAGACATGACCTTCACATTACGAGCCAAACGCAAACGTAATCTAATATTGAGACCCAACGTAGAGAAACAGTGATTAGCCATCTTGCTTCATGTTCGTGGCTGAAGGTTTTGCGTTTTTCCTCAGTTCCTCTAAAGTAATCGCTGGATAGCGCCATAATTCATGGCCTCGGTAGTATATAAGGCGTCGTTAAGTAAACATCAGTAATATTGTAATATAAAAGTTGATTGATTCATTGAACTAATCAAGAAACTTAAACCTGTGCATCTGACTGGCCTCAATTTGACGTCGCTTTGTCAGCAGCGAAATTGGTATGTCATTTGTGATAAAGGGAGGACAACAGAAAGTATGACGTCAGCAGAAGGACTCCAGTAAATATAAACAAAGTTAATTACATTTACCACAAATTGTGTGTGTAACAGATTGTGGTGTAGTTTTGTACGTCTTTTGTTCGATTTATGTTAGTGTATTGGTAAAAGAATTTATTGCTACTGTCTGTACATGTTTCCGCGCTAATTTAACAAAGTTCACAAAATTAGCGCATGATGGCGGCAGCTCGTTTATGCTCCTCTGTCTGTAAATGCTGAACAGATTTTGATGTATCGACGGAGTTTAGTTTTGGCCTTTGAAGTTTTAGCACAATCACTGTTGTACACACGGGATAGATACAAATTGATAATTTTATATGACAGATATCACGTGAAAGTAAATTGCTTATAGCACAAAATATATATTTACTTTATACATTTTTTTCGATAAAGTGCAAGATATATTGAAACAATTAGACGAATTTTTTTTTAATGATTATTTCTTGGTTGCTATTATGAAAGAAATGGATCTCAGAAGACTAGTGTAATGATTCTTTAAATTCCAGTAGATGCTTTCACACACTAATACTCGTCCTTTAAAAGAAACTGCGTTCTAAGTCACTGTTATAACCAGCAATCAATCCCTCTACTTGGTTACGAAATATAACTATAAAACGTTTGGAAGTAACTGCACTACAGAATTACGAATTGAGTTTTTCACGGCGGTGAGTACGAAGATGACTGTATTCTGGGTTGTAGCGCCGTGTAGTCTGGTAGAATTTTATCAGCGTTTCAGAGGTTTTTGCTGCCTCCATCATCAGGGCTAGCTAGGCAGCAAGAACCTCTGAAACGTTCGCAAACTTCTACCAGAGTCCACGGCGCTGCAACCCAGAAGACAGCCATCTACAGATAATATGTTTGGAATTTGTTAGGAATTCCTTGAACTGTTAGATACGAGAAATATCCAAATGTACTCCCCCACGTGGAATTCTGATACGAGTACAGCGCCTTGAAGCTGGCCACAAGCATTTCATCCGTCACTGAGGTAAATGTGCGTTACGTTACACGTGTTTTAACCACAGGATCGGTTCACCACCAGATCATGCGTTTCGAAAATACAATGTACATTATTTATTTACCATTCAGTTCAGACCCTGAATTCGCAATTTTATGGGTTTGGTTGTTTCAGTTCACGTCATATTACATCTCCCACATTCCTTACTGCACAAATTTGCTTTTAATTGCGGGCGTCTCTGTTTGAAGAAATTTGTTTCCTGATACAGAAATGGCGCTGTCAATTGAAGACAGTAGAGAAACATGAGCATAAATATTATCAGGGTGACAAATGAAGATTTCTGTCTTCTGGGTTATTGCGCTGTGTAGTCTGGTCGATGTTAACCAACGTTTCAGAGGTCATACTGCCTCCATCATCAGGGCGATGAAGATTTCTGTCTTCTGGGTTGTTGCGCTGTGTAGTCTGGTCGATGTTAACCAACGTTTCAGAGGTCATACTGCCTCCGTCATCAGGGCGATGAATATATTCATCGCCCTGATGACGGAGGCAGTATGACCTCTGAAACGTTGGTTAACATCGACCAGACTACACAGCGCAATAACCCAGAAGACAGAAATCTTCATACTCACCGCTGTGAGAACCTCAAGTCTTACAGGGTGACAAATGTTTCTTGGGTTATTTAACGACGTTGTAACAACTGCAGTGTTTATTTAGCGTCGAATTGTACTTCACTTAAGTAAACTTAAAAGGTTTAGCAACGAAAGGGTCATTGCCTATTTGAAGGGACTGTTCTCTGATTCCGTCTGAATGGACTAGGAGGAAAGCCTCAGTCGGTATTGAATTCGCCCGTGGCAACAGTTGAACCTTGCATGTCCTGAATACACGTCAGCAATGAAGAAGGGAATAGGAAGAATTAACCTTGGAGTTTTATGTCTCGTTCAGCTTTCTTGTTCTTCAGGAGTTCGTAATTTAATTAGTAAACGTTGGATATTACGAATATTTGGTAGTGAAAGGGTTGGAAAGGACACACATATATACTGCATAGTGCGCTGCAGAACTAAAGTGTGTTAAGTCACGAGTTTATGCAGGGTCTAAACCTAGGTTCGTTACCATGCCTACACAAAATACAGATGCATGAAACTCGCTTTATCTGCACACAACGTGAATTGCGTCATGCATAATAAATCTGTTGTGCCAGTGTTGGAGAGCAATGGCATTTCTTTCCGCGGAGCACAGCATCCTGCTGGACCGCAAATGTTACGTATTTCAAGAACAGGGATTCGTACAGTATAGAGTAAGAATGTTATACTCCTTACTATCATTATTCTTACAAATACTGAACGTAACATTATGACAACCTCGCTAAGTAATCTGGTGTATATAACTATACGTTTCTTTAAAACGATACGGCTACTGTATAAAATGTTATAAACTATAAATGCAGCTTTAAATTGTTATAACATCTTGTATTCTTCATCATCATTGGCTCTACAGCCCTGTGTGGGCTCTGGCCTTCTTTCATTCTTCCTTACTCAAAGACAATCTCCTCCAATTCCTCCCTCCTAGAGCCTCAGACTCCCGGTCCACACTTCCAATTCCTCTCTTTCCTTCTGGCCTGGCAATGAACACCCTTTTCGCTATTCGATCATCATTTATTCGCATTACGTGTCCAGCCCAATGTAGTCTATTAATTCTAATATATTTAATTACGTCTGGCTCGTCATATAATTTATATAATTCAAAGTTGAATCTTCTTCTCCATTGACCGTTTTCCTGAACAGCCCCAAAAATGAATCTGAGAATCTTTTTTCTCAAATATCCCTAGGGACCTCTCATCTGCTTTTGTTAACTTCCAGGTCTCAGAGCCGTATGCTACCACCGCAGTGGCCTCACTAACACTTAATAAAGTAGTGTCTTTGTTCCCCTTGAGATCAAGATACATCTTGTATTACTACCGCTAAAAGTGTACAGTCGGCGACAAAAAATACTGCGTAAGTACAATGTAGATCTGATGTAAAACTGTCTGTCCTCTTTTGATTCTCGTTCTGTTGATTCGAGCTCGGTTTGTCCCAAACGGACGAGGAGGACGTGAAGGGACGCAGGGTCTCTCTCTGGGTTTATTAATTGTCCTTGATTGGTCTGCTGGTCTATTAATGAACTGAGCGTTCGAATATTTGCGCAGTCTGCCACATGCTTGTGTTATCTACTTTTTCCTGCTGGCGGAATCTGCAGCGTCAGAACTGTCAGTGAAATCTGTTTGTTTGTTTGTATGTTCAACTACGTTCAGAATAACTCTGGAGCGTCTCAGTTAAAGGGACTACTCAGGGGATCTAGACATAGATTGAAAGATGATATTAAACTCGATATTTTACAAATATTTCGTGAATATGCGTATTGTCTCAGTTCTGAAATATCTTAGGAAAGAGTCCAATACCGGACATTTCGTGAGCGCAGTAATTAACATTTAAGTTTCAGAAAGGAATAGAATTTCGTGACCACATAAATACTTATATTTAAGTACTTACATATTTCAAGAACTTTGTTGTTATGGAAATGGGTTGTGTTCGTAACCACTGATTCCCGCGGGCCATAGATCAAAAGTTACCATAGTTACCACTTCCTTCCTTCCTTCCTTCACAGTGTTGTCAGGGCCATCAACAGTTCTGCAGAACTGCAAACAGGTATTTCGGAGAGAGGGGATGCTGTAACACGGTGGCAAAATGTTATTAGATTCATCACGTGACCCACATGATTGCTCCAGGCTCATCA
>NW_019059934.1:686607-704119 GCF_000696155.1 Zootermopsis nevadensis
TCTTTTATATACGTTAGAAGGACTTTAAAGAAAAGAACAAAGCACCTAAATAATAAGTGACGTTACGTTGCAGCTAAAGGACATAGGAGACTAGGATTTTGGGCAAATAAGGGAGTGACAGCTGTCTGTATCGGAAACTGTTCTTCTGACGTTTACACACTTTTTAGATTAAACATATTCTGCGTTTCAAAGGATGACTTTGTCTTTGTTTTCACGAGGAATAGAATGGGGTCCTTTAGTTTATACTAAGATAGACCTTGTCAGTTGATCAGGAGCTGTTTTTATATCAAGGGCAATGAAAAACCTGCCACCGTAATGTTTTCCGTGCTGGTAAACACACAGCTGTCACAAACTTGCATTTTTCTTCAAGCTGTGTCTGGATTATGCCTTAACGTTGCATAACAGAATCTTGAGTAAGTTGTGACATTGTCTTACACGTTCTAAACCCTGTCTCATCTAAATAATAATTCATACCCCTGTTCTGCTTCAGTGACGATGTGTTACAGAGTCTAGTCAATATCATTTCATTAATTGGGTGTTAAAACCTTTCTCTTGCGTTAGTTTTGGGTACTGATACAGTACTGACGAGAATATTTTATCTGATGGTCGGGGAAGTAACAGAAACATGGACATTTATGGGTCCTAATGATGTAAGCAGTAAACTCTTCTGAAACGTCGTTTAATATCTGCAAGACTGCGCGGCACAACATACCAAAAGCCAACCATTTCTTATTTTACTTGTCTGTGTTTAATAAAATTTTCTGTAATTGTAATCTTAGGTTTAGATTAGAGGTTAATATGACAGCGTCTTGAAGAAGGAAGCTAGATCGTGAATTTATTGGGAGGATGACTTTATGTAGGGTACAATTACTAGATTTTTTAATACGTTGATTAATATTCTGCTTAAATAAAGACACGGAATTTCTTGTCCAAATGAGTTAGTTATTTCAAATTGTACGTTGCGTTGGAACGGGTCAAAATTAATTTGAGCATCTGGATTCCAAACTGGTCTGTTGCTTTATCTTATACTCAGCAAAATTATCTGGTTTTGTTATTTCTGAGAGATGGAAAAACTGAGATGGTGCAGTTCTGTAAAATAAAAGAACTACGATTCCCGTGTCATTTATAGCTTTTTAGAATGTTCACTGTCGGGAGTGTAGGAAGCCATTAAGAGAATAAAACAAGCGAACAGAGACATCTAGATCTTTAGAGAACTTGTAGAAACTTTTCTTGAAGGACGAAGGGAAGGAAGCTGTTTTAAAAAGTGAAGGGGAAGGAGGATAAGAACAGCAAACCCCGTTCTTGAAGAGATTGTAATGTAAAGTGGTTATGTGAGACGGGCAATCCGGCTTGTCCCGGAATTACCCTGGAGTTTGTCCCTTTAGTGCCAGTTTTTCTTGTATGTATTATATTGTTTCCTACGCGCACAGAGGAGATACGAGTCGTACTCAGGTAATTCTTTCCCGTGTTCTAAGAAAGTAGTTATTAAGGATTGCTTCAAATCGAGTGATCCATTTTAATTTTCCTCGAAAGAATAACATTATTATTTCTGCGATGTTGAAGTTTCTCTTTTTTTAAACGTACTAATCATAACAGTAAAACAGAAATAAGTTACTTTATGTTAAAAAAATCATTACATTTCGTTCTCTTAATTCATTCAATAAGCAAAACTCCGCTTCTCCGAACATAGCTGCCCTTTATCGATTTGCCAACGTGCAATAAAGTTTTTAAATATGAATCACGGATTCCATCAGTTTTCATGCGAGACTTTAACCACTAAGCCGTCAGACTCACTGTCAATATTTTAACTGAACTTATTCAAACATTTTTTCGGAGCTGTCTCTCCACATCGTCAAGCGGATCTATATAACCTGATGTAACTGTAAATGTCTGTCTTCTGGTGTGTTGCGCCGTGTAGTTTTATAGAAGTTTAATGACGTTTCAGAGGTACTTGCTGCCTCCATCATCAGGGCTATGAATAAGCCGAGCACGAGTAATCGGTTTGATATCTCATCTAACATATAACAGACTATTTAGGTATTTTATTTTAGTAACTTAGTGAATTGTAGACGGTTATTATAATGTTAATGAATTCAGTGTATTTATAAAAGAACTATGCCCGAAAATCAACTTACAAATTCCTTGCTCCCCTTAATTGACTCAATTTCACAGATTTTTTTCTTTGTAAAATATATTATGAAGTTCGTGGATAATATGTTTTGCATACTCTGGAATTCGACCTCATACGTCCTAAACGTGAATCTGAAGCAAAGGTTTCAATGCAGGGTAAGCCTGTGTATGATTACATATGAGCATTGTCAGTCAGTTGAAAATTTTACTGAGCAAAGTGAAACTTTTCTCTTTTCCACGTGTTCACTAGAAACTTTCTAAGAAACTAATTTCCTTGCATGTTTTTATGAAGTTAGCTGTACATTAATGAGGCACGTACTTTCGTAATGAATGTTTGGGTGCGTTATTTAGCCTCTCCACAATTTATATAAGCCTGTGCTTAGTTGCAGGTTCTCACCCTTGCAGCTAAGATACAGGCGCCACAAGTCTAGAGGTAGATTTATTGGTGCTACGATATAAAACGGCCACCTCTGTAAAATGTTCTATCTGTTTCGCTCAACGACGCACTGAATTTCAAGACAACATCAAATACGCGTTTCATATTGGGTGTTTCTTACTCAAGTAGTGTAATGGACACTGAAACAGCACTAACTAACGCAGAATACGAACACGAAAATACGGTCTTAATTTGATAAACCTAATATTATTTTGCAAGAATTCAAAAATTTTAATCTTTTTGTTATGAAGTGTTCTTCACCCTTCTCTTGCTTCCGTCTTAGGTCCAAATATTTTTCCCAGCACCCTCTTTCAAAAATGTAAGACCTTTCTCTATTGTGAAAACCACGTTTTACACCCATAATCATACGTGTTTAGATAGAAGCCTGCAAGGCTAAAGGTTCTGAACGTCACATAGGTAGCAAACGTCCAGGTTGCACTAGAATCGAATAATATCACATTCTTGCATCCTCCAGAGAAACCAGGGCTGCAAATACTTTACATTAACTTGTTAATTACTCTATAACTATGCCTATTCTGTATTCTTACAAAACCTGTAGTGTTGTTTTAATGTGATATTCGAAGTATGTTTAATATATCGTTTTTTAAATAATCCCGATGTGCATAATCACGCACTGATTGTGTGTGTTAAGTAAAATAATTATTCTTGATAGTTATTTGCTGTTAATGTGTGCAAATGCTCGTGTTATCTGGTTGGTAGGCAATGCCTAGACCGTGACTCTGTCTCTGCATGGGTAATCGAGTCATTCAATACCAACACCTTGTAATTAATGTCTCCAAAGTTGCATTATAAGTCAGTACATGTGTCAGTCCGGGGAAACACTATTAAGGTTATGGATTTTTTTGTGTGTGAAAGCAAAGTGTTGGTGGTTTTGTGACTGCTAGCCAGATGAAGGCTCTAGTTGTAGAAGCTGGTCCATCCGTTGATGGTTTTGTGACTGCTAGCCAGATGGAGGCTCTAGTTGTAGAAGCTGGTCCATCCTCATCTGCGAAATCTGAAAATCTGCTTTTCTCTTACTCGTTTTGTAGGAGAACAGGATAAATCTGTACATAGTCTGAGTACTGAAAAGGAGGTTGAGGAAGGGGGGTGTTCATATAAAGGCACTGTGCCAAAAAGTAGTTCTTTCTCTGGCATCGTATAGGCGGATGTTTAGTTACCCCACAATAAGTTTTCTTCAGTCAGAGGGTCAAGTTTAGGTTTGGACTGCTGCCAGAAACTAACCACGTCAATACAAACCCAAACTTTGAAGTGAATTTGGCAAGCCATTGAGAGCGCTTTACAGATTTCTAAGGCTTGCATTGAAGGCAGTTCACACTGTGGCTGCTGTATCACCAATGATGAAAAATAATAATAACTTTGTTCTTGCTTTTTGAACTGTATATATAATGCAGGTTCGAATGGTAGGATGACTTGTGATCAATTAAATGAGGTGTGTGTGTGTGGGAGGAAACGGTCTTGTTCAACGAAAAGATCTCACCTCAGAATTTCACTATGGGAAATTATGAAAATCCACGAAAAAATTATTTCGGAATTGTGTTCGTCCATTTGGAATTCGAAATCGGGAACGTCCAAATACGAGGCGGGAGTTCTAACAATTCGTTTATTATTTATTAACGTCTTTCTGTTTCTTTACTCTCTGTATGTAGGTGTTCTGTCAAATTTATACCTTAATGCTGATTCTATAATTAATCTAATTTCTGTTTAATTAGCACGAAAATAACTGCAGGATTGGTTTACATTATTAAAGAATTGTATTTTCCACGGGTGCACTCGCTGCTGTGTAATAAAATAAATACCAACGCCACTGACCTAATCAGAATCGCAAATGCAGTATACGTACGTTTTTGGCTCTGGATCTGAGACGAGAAATAGTGTGTTAATTGTTGAATTTTTTCTGTGCGTTGTGAATATTTATCCCCTGCAGGTAATGACAGCAAAAATCAACGCGGGTTAGTTTAAATCTCAGGAAAGGCGCAGTCCCTTGCTGTATTCGGATGAAAGAAAAATTTAATTATACCATTTTTAAAGAAGCTTCTAACGTACGGGTGTCTTCATCAGAATTTTAAACAAGAATTCCTTTGATGAATTAAAGTAAGGAATCCAGGTCCATGCACAAAATTTAAAAATAATTATATTCTTATAATATCTTGTGTAGTAAGCCAATAACTTGAGGCTGACAGCTACCAGAATACTCTGTCTTCGATCCCAGACTTGGACGTTTGACGAATTTTCATGTTAATTCTGTCGTAGTGGATGAATCTGTTCTCCACCAATCTCTTTTTATTTTTTTACGTCATTTACATAAATCATACAAAATGAAAGGATAATGAGGACATCGTTTAGGTTTAAGTTGTTGGACAAATGACATTTATCCAACAACTTGCGATTAACAAACGCATTGGCCATCTTGCGACTTAAATCGCTCTTGTTGTGAGAAATACATTGCAAACTCTGTGCTAACTTGCGCTCGGTCACCTAGTTTTGTTATTGTAACCGTTCTATAACTACTGTGCACCAGGATAGGTGTCAGTAGCGATTAATTGGACACTACTCGCACATCATCACAAGACAATAGTTACGTAGGGGTGGCCAAACTTCTTATATCCCCACCCACAGTTATTAAATTCAGAAGATATGACAAGACCACTGAAACTGTTAACGGATGGGGACAGCCACTTATTCTTACGGCCTTAGGTATTTGGCAGGCGAGGAACTGCAGCGGATAAAGACCACAGTTTTCAACTGACTGTGTAACATGTGTACTTTAGTTACCTTATTTTGAGGCACTTATGTTGACTCGATTTGATTAATTAATAATAATCATGGTTTTTTTTTATCAGAAGCTACTTTCATAAAAAAAAGAGTGATGAGGGTTCATAACTGTACTCATAACAACCCCCTGAGTCAGATGGAAACAGCCCACATTGGCCCATCCTGAGCCCTAAAGATCTGTGTTAATATCATCCTCACATTACAACTTTCCACCAGTCGATTCAGTCCTGAGTCATCTGAATCTAGTCAACACCCTCTTACTGTGTTTAAGTACGTTTTTCAAGTTAACTCTTCCCTCCATGTTTCTCGGCTAAAATTTTGTATGCATTTCTCTTCTGAAAATTACAGATCCTTGTAGGTACAATAATAAAATAGTATAAAATAAATGTGTTTCAAGCAGGCATTACAGTGTGTGAAATCACTTTCTGAATCATTTTGTGTACCCCTGACTACCACCAGACTAAAGCTCAAGGTAGGCGACGTGTACCTCCCCCCCCCCAGTACCCCGCCCCATGGAACCGTAATACAGGCACCATACTGAATAATGTTATGTAGACGACAGCCGAAATGAAATGAAAAGTAAACATGGCGAAAACGATGTATGTTTTGTGTAGAGGTGGGCGCCAGCTAAAAATCCCCTCCTTCCCAAGTACTGTCACGTGATGGAGAAAAATTGAACCATATTAATCTACGTGCCACATCCCAAGCAGCTTACAACTGGCATCACTTTGTTCGTGCCTGGCTGGCAGTCATTTCTCTCAGCAGAGACCGCTGCGAATGTTAGTAGCGCCGTCATATTCGAGTCTGTAGATCCTCCACAGAACTGCGAAGGGATAATTTAAAATCTTCAGTCCACAACATTAATTCTGTCTCGTTGTATCTCGTTGTATCTAGCTTCTTTTATAAGTGTGGTTAAAAGTGAAACACGGATCGTCCTGAAGATGGCGGCAGGATATAAAATACTAAAAATTCAGTGTCGGTTGCGCGGTATGCGTCAATCATGATCAGCTTTCAGGAGGAGTTGTCTTGAAATTCGAGCTGATACTTGAACCTCTTCCGTGGAACTTGTTGAAAATGGATACTTGAACCTCTTCCGTGGAACTTGTCTTGCAGCAAATTAGAGAGAATTCAGTGAGTTGATCAGTAGCTATTCATAACACAGCCTACAATCGTTCTCTTTTCAAGTACATTTTAATTGAATTACCCATTTATGTTTCTGCTCATCGCTACCCCTTATTCTCCAATGAGGGTTGTTAATTGAATAAAATCTCATCATTTATTTTTGTTCGTCTCTCAGTTTCTTAGAACTCACTACTGATTTTCAACCCGAATTTTTCAGTGCTGGAATCTTTCAGCGTCAAGAGCTCTCTAAGAGCTTTCTTGACAACTGTAGGAAATAATGTTGGTGTGTACGTACATATATAATATTTTCTCTATTCTTATGAACTGGAAGAATTTTTATCGCTTTATAACGATAATTATAATGATTAGAGAGAGATAATGAAGTTGTGTTCACCTTTTTAATTTGTGAAATTAGTTTTAACATCGATGCTCTGCAGTCCGGTTGCTTTGCTTACAGATAGGAAAGAAACAACAGAGTAACTGACTAATGTATATACAATATTAAATAAAATATTGACCTAACTAAAATTCACGAGTCTGATTTGATATATTTTCGATACGATCGGTATTTAAGGATAACGAAACTGATTTCTGTTGTGCTGTGGTGACATCTGTTGCTGGATCAAGTCAATTGAGATATTCAGTGTCGCAAAGGATGCATTTGTAAAATATTTTCACTTGATTGGAGCTTATCTATCTGCTTTTGCCGGAAGTTTGCTTTGTGTATTAAGGAAGATTTGATAGTAATAAATAATATTTGCGCCTAGAACCGATCTAGAACTTACGCTACAATTCTGATCATTACTTGAGTTGCGTGTGGAGGGTACCAACGTTGTCTGGAAGGAGTTGTCCGTGGATGGGTGTGTCCTTCTGTCACGCAAGTGATTATCACGTGGTACGAGAGGGGTGAACAAACATTACAAGAGCATTAAGGCTGTAAATTCTCTTATTTACACTTCTCAGTCAAGTTTCATGTAGACTGATTGATACATTTGTGTTCAACAAACGTATGTGCCATGCCTGCAGATTATTTAACGACGCTGACGTCTGTGAGGTGAATAAGTTAGGGCGTGTGAGGACTTGAGTGCTGCGCCGTGAAGTTTGCAAATTGTGCGACATATCGGGCTTCAGTCTCTGTCAGGTTACTCAATTGAGGTTTGCGTGGTCTTATTCTGTCTCGCTAAACCAATGTCTGGATGGTACTTTCCTTTAGGTCGCGATCGCTTCCTTCCAAGTCCTTACCTGGTACTGGTACCGATGAAGAAGGCACAAGTTCAGTCGCCCCAGGCACTCAGATCAAGTATTTACTTATTCATTATCGTGATTATCAAAACATTTCGTTTGGCGCTGGCATTTTTGTATATTTCCCACTTTCTCACCGTGATTCGTATTTACTTTGTACTAATAGTTATTTATATTATTATCTATTTATTTACTTATTGCTTTGTTCGCCCTAATATTATATTTGTGTTTCGCCGTTTGCTTCCACGTGCTGCCTCGCCATTACTGTCATATTTTTCTCCGTTCATTTTCTTTATATTTTTACGTTTTATGATTTTTTTTGTGTTTTGTTTTATGTATCTGTTTCCTTTCTTAGTTGTGGCGTTAGATGCATTATACACAAGTCAATTGCTCTGTAGAAGTGCATTAATTTTCGGGTCATAAATTCCTGAGTTCACCTAAAATTCGCATAATTATTGAATCCCGAAGCTCCTTATAGATGTATTATTCCGGGTGAACAGCGCCCAGAGTACATGCACACTGGTTAATCCACTAGCTGCACCTCCACTTTCCTGCACACCTACATGGTGTGAGGCTTAGACACAGGGATAACTGGTGCCTTCTGACACACTCACGTATGAGTGCCAGGACATTTGGCACTTTTATGGGGACTCCATCTATCCCTAATGAGAACATAATTAACTTCCCCGATTTTCCTTATTTTCATCGTCATTTTAAGTTAAGTGACGTAATATTCTCTAGAACTTGAGTGATTTCTTTTCTTCTACCCGGTACATTACGCTGTCAGATACTTTATCAATCAAGAACTGCACGAATAGCTTAATACGTAGTGGAAACGTCTTCATACAATGGGCAATTCTAAGGGTGAGTGGTTCATTGTAAAGACATAGCGTCGTGAACCTTATCGACTGGTTCGGGTGGGTCCTTCCGTCTGTCGTCTTTTTTTTTTTTGCAATATACTTGTTCCTTTTAAAAGCTGTAATTACTACACCAAGAACTGAGTCGATAAAATATTGTCAGTCGAATAAGCCAGTCGCTTCTCCTGCGATGTGGAAATGGATTTAAAAAAGCTTCAAAGAAAAATATAAGAGAACTGTTGAAAATGCATGGTTCTGAATCCTGACAAGCGACTTGTTTCCAGATGTTCATTACCGTAGTCGCAAAAGCCCATTACCTGTTCCTATCCTGAGCCAGCTAGTCCACATCCTTACTTGAGGTCTCTGTAACATCCACCCATATACGCGTCAGTATCCTATATGGTCGCTTCCATTCAGATTTGACGGCTTTCATATCCATTTATAAATTCTTACATTTTTCTACATTTCTTGTTCATCTCATCGTTCTTAATTTTGTCACTGTAATACAATTTGCTATTGTATTTATTTACAAGTAAACTTCCTGGTAAGAATTATGGGAAAATCTAAAGCAGTAAATGGTAAATCCCATAAGGCCCATCAGCATTACCATGGTAACGGTTAAAACATGTACATTCATCAATATATCCCATAAGCCTCAAAGTCCTTAAGCAGTGATCATCAACTAACCAAAGTATCAACCAACATTTGCTTATTGAATTTCTTCGAACTGTTTTGCCTGTCAGGTAATTAACATAAACTACTCTTACGAATATATTCGCACGTGTATTCTCAAGTATCTTGAATTTCCTTCCGCTTACACCAAGTTCAACACACGTGAAAGAACAACTGAATACGATGTTTCTGTGTACGTTGTAAACAGAAGTAATGAGGTAAATTTAATGGGTTAGTAATCCCGATGAATGATGAAAATATAAGATTCTGAACCATTGGTAACAAGCATTCTCCTCGCCTTTAAACTTTCTGAAAATAATTTTAATTTTCCGATGCAGTTTTCAATATAATAATAAGACAGTTTAAAGACTTACGATATCGTTAACAAATTTTGTACACAGATTGTATTAAAGTAGGTGATGGCTGGAATTGAAAGTTTATCATATTCGCATGTGTTCAAAGCATGCCTTTTGTGTACACGACAGCATAGAAAATCGATAAATGCAATAAATCGATTGTTATGTTTCCCTCTGACTGCACTTTGTATAAACCGCTCATACCTCTTTTAACGTACATATTCAGTCTGAATAAATTCTTCCATGTTCGTTTATCTGTGAATAAAATGGCGGAGTACCTTATGTTTGGAGATAGAATCGCCCCACCCCCACCTTTTCTTCTGACTTTTTTCGCTCTTCTGTTTGTCAATCCTTTTTTTTCTCTTCGTTTTTTGACGTGAATCCCTTTCCACCTTATTGCTCCCTGCCTTGGCATTTCAACATTCAAAACTTCAAGCATCATTTTATTTTCCTTTTCTGCTGTTTCAACCCCTCTACCAGCCATTTCGACAGCTCCTACTCTCAAGTCCTTCTTTTATCTGCGTTTGTTTTCTCAAAAGTTTGATTCTTGTGTTATTTGGTAACGGAAAGATACTTTTATTTTCTTCATTTCCTTATTCTTCTTCCTTTTCTAAAAATTTGAACCTTGTGAAACTTAAGGCAGTCTTGCCACTCAACGACAGTAAACTTGGAGAAAAAAACTTCCCTCATATTTTCCGCGACTTCTCAAGACAAAATATTGCATTGGCGCTGTTCTCAAGTTTACATCAGTAAATTGCTAGAGGCAGCAGATGGCTTTGTATTAGTTTCATTTCACATCGAAAAATGGACCCGATGTTGCGGCATTTCTGTTCTAATTGGGATAAGTCGGAATTCTGCATAGGTCCACCCCTAACAGTGCAGTAAAAATAAAATAAAAAATATATATATATATATATATTTGCTGAAACATAACAGGATGCAGTTTGCGTATCACAAGTTAAGATTTACTTTACCGCTCAACAAAATTTATATTTCAGGATACTCTTGAAGCAATGTTCTTCGTAGTTAAAAATTAATTTCTGTCTTCTTAGCCATCGTTTATCATCTGCATAACATTATTATGAGAGGTGAATTATGATGGATTGGGATAGAGCAATAATATTTTCCCATTTATCTCGAGGAACTGCCTGGAACAGCCTCGACTCTCCTTCTCAATAGCAGGTCCGTAATCGAGACTAGAACCCATGATACTTCAAGAAGCAAGATTGTTAGGTAATATCCCAGATCCCTAATAATAGAGACAGCAAGCTCCTCCGAAAGCCTCTCAGTTTTAAACAAGTCTACACGGCGCAACATCCTAGCAGACAGTCATCTTCATACTCGCGATCATGAGAACCTGAAATCTCACCACAATTTCTTCATTAGTTCAAGAACGACTCGTCGCCATGAATAACCAAATTTCCCTTCGATATCTGGACCTAAGAAGGGTATAGTAAGCGACCTGATTACGTTACATACAGAGACTTTATGATTTAAAAGCAGACCTAACCTAATTTTCTTAAAATAGTAAAATCTAGAAGGTTCCTCTGGGACTAAGTACATGGCTATATAGCAGAGACTAGAAATAAGTACTAAATTTTGGTGGGAAAACCTTATATAAAACATCGACTTGAAAGACCAAGAAGGAGATAAGAGGGCGGCATAAAGTTGGATGTTGTAGAGATAGAGTCTGAAAGTGAGGAGTGGATACATCTAGGTAAGGACCTCGTTCAATGGCGGACGTTGGTAATATCAATGTTGGGCCTACGAGTTGTGCTGTCACTTAATCCAGTTAGTTCATCCATCGAAATGTGTTACATATTTTTACAGAATTTCTATCAAGACTTCCGTTACGGTAGCGTAAAGGATAGATTCGGGTTTGAAACACACGTGGTGAAGCCACGTGACTCACTGATGTAGCTTTTTGGTCAAGAACAAATTTAAAATATTTTAACAGGTAGTGTACTTCGAAACTGATCTCGTGTAAGTCGGAAATGCGTGTATCATGTTGGCAGCATCCGGAGCGTTCATTGTAATTTGGAAAGGATCAGCCAGCTATCATCAGATTTCAGGACGCTAATACCCTCTGCCTCCTCCCCTCGCGAGAACGGTCATTAAAAATTAACGACAGAACACACTGAGTCGTGAGGGGTGAGTGTGGGACCAGTGGACGGGCAATGGACAAACGCAGCTTAATCGCGTCAGATGGAACTTGACATAAAAACTTGTTAACAAACACATAGAAGCCTCTTCACCCAAATCAGTTTTGTTGACCGTAAAATTACATTTGTATAGTTCCTTGTTTATTTTTTCGGTTTCGTATTTCTACGGAACTCCCATTAGAACCGTTTTGCCTGTCCGTCTGTAAGTATGTAAGACCTCGAGGGCGGCTCAAAGGAAATCCATGAAAAGTAGTATTTTTTAAAAGAAAATTTTGAAAAGGTAATACCAGGAACCTTGTATGCGTTTCTGCGGGTTGACTAAATAATTACATTATCATGAAGACGTAATCAGAATACGACTTTAATGTTTACGACAGTTTTCGGGTTGAGCTTAGCGCTTTAAGCTCGTGTTAGGATCAAACCCAGGACGTTTCGAGTACTAGTTAATACGCTAACTACTAGACCACCGGTTTGGCTCTTTTATATTAGCCAAGTCTCTGTATTGAACTCCATTGTTTATTATCGTGCTCACAAAAGCCTGCTGTGTGAATGCAGTCTAAGCTAATTGAATCCCTCCAACCTGTTAATTTAAGGGGTTTTCAGAGTGGAATTTCCCTTCGAGTTTTCTAAGTAAAACTTATGCATTTTCTTATATTTCACATCCACGCTAGTTGTCCCTCCCTGAGATTAGTTAGTTTGAATCTTAACATTAAACTTCTTTCCTCCTAAACTTCTAGCAAACTACACATTCTAATAAGAATATGTGTATTTCAGGAATTTGTTTCAAATAAAATATTTGTTTTCTAAATTACGCAAATCTGCGTTTGTATTTAGTGAGTTTCTTTCGTGAAATATAGACATCGTCTTTCACCACCTAAGTTCTGTGATAAGAGAGCTACACGATTTTCTCCTTCTAGTCGTGTGTGTGTTATCGAATGTTAGAGAGGACGAGGTTGCTGATGACAAAATGTAAATCAAATGAGGAGAAAGATTCCGACTTTATAAACGAGAAATAGTACGTAAGAGAATTTCATGTTCTGTGTTTAAGCACTCCGATCCCGTTCCAAGCGAATGATATTACGTAAAAAAGATCAGGAATTAAAGTCTCATTAAATGGGCGCTGACGTAGAAGAATTGTTGTGCATTGTGTAATGCAACAACGACTTTAGTGTATCATCTTCACGCGAGTTCGAACCTCGCTTTATGTTCTATATGACGACGACTTCAGTTCACATGAGTTTGTTAGCGTTCCTGAAGGAACCGTCCTTTTCCGATTCTCCGCAGCTGCTTATTCAGCATATTTGTAGCTATATTCCATTTCCGGATGCTGTCTCCTCTACAACCAGCCCTAGGGCGCGCCATGCCGTGATGACAAGTCACCCACTTAACATGGATTTATCGAAAGAGGATATTAAAAATGTATAGGCAGTTCGCGAAAAATCGAAACTTGTTCTTGCTTACCTGAGTGCAACACACTCACCTGATCTTTGCAAATTAACAGAATCCTTTAAGAACAAAGTTGTTACGTAGGATCTGAGGCTTTCACGACTGTGAGGCTGAAGATGGCTGTCTTCTGGGTTGTAGCGCCGTGTAGTGTGAAAGTTCTACCAGACTGCAAGGCGTTACAACCTAGAAAACAGCCATCTTCGAAACTTGGTAAGATTTTAATGCTAAACATTTTAAAAGTTCTGTTCCTAATGATGACGTCGTAATGAGGCCAGCTTGTAATTGGCCAAGACACTCGTCATAATATGCGAGGTTTCTCGTTGACTTCCGGGACCCTTTCAAAAGAATGCCAGGGCGGTAACTTGAAACGTCTTATCAGCGTGGTAAGGTTAACAACATTTCTGTCTGACCTTCCCTGCGTAGGCTAACCAGGGGCGGTTAGAACCACAACATGGGGTGGACGACATGTTCTCTTCCACAGGGTACCAACGAAGCCGCAAGATAATGTCAGTGGAACCCAAGCTTTCTCTGAACTGAAATAAAAGTCATTTCTTTCCTCTTGTATAATAAATAGTTCATAAGTTTTGGGTCTGTGTTTTATTTTTCCTTCCCAAGCTTTGACGCATTTTTCGATATCGAGACCCTGAGGCAAGGCCAATGTTGTCTGCCCCGTGAAGATGGCGTCGGATGTAAAGTTTTATGCCAGTATCAAACATTGCATTGGTTCTCTGCTAGTCAGTATTCTGTTGCAAAGAGTGAATGTTTCGGCTGATATTGTGAAGAGCTTTAGAACACTTATGAAGTTATTTCAAATCATAATTCTAAATTTCCTTTCATTTCCCTCTGAACTGAATGCTATTTAATCAAGTTAAGCCAAAGACCGTTCTGCAGTTTAGGTTGATTCCGTCATCACGCGTTTCAGCCTCCCCTGAAAGATTAGACGCTCGAGGAAAAGATCTTGGTAGAGAAGGATAATTGTAAGAAAGGAGTGAAAAAGATTACCCAGTGAAAACCATCCAAATTAAATAATGTGCTAGCTTCAGGAAGATGAGATGAGGCGGGGATAAACACGTACAGGGGAAAAAGAACAGTAGGAAACAAGATCATAAAAGAAATACTGAATATGAATAGAAACTGTGGTAGATGATGGTGAACAGAATATGGGGAGGAAGGAGGACAACGGAGATTAGTTTGTAAGGTAAAATATAGTTCCTAAATATTATGTAGCTATTCTTCACTGCAGAGCATTACAGCGTGGATAGTAAATCTGTTGTATCAGGTAACAATCGGTAATTAACTTCCTTTCAAAGATGAAACACGCATTCAGATTCGCGCAGTCTTAAGAATAAAATAAACTCCCGTTCTAGTAACAAACCTGATAAATTTTATAGCAATTATAAGAAGTAAGGATGAAACTATTCGTAACTCTGTGAATTAAAGCTCTTCTTGAGAAAATGTTACTCGGTCAACTGGTCAATAATCTCTCCGTATTTTATGGAACACTATGGTTTATTGCCGCCACGAGTATCTAGTCCCTTGTAAGACTTGAGGTTCTCACAGCGGTGAGTATGAAGATTTCTGTCTTCTGGGTTATTGCGCTGTGTAGTCTGGTCGATGTTAACCAACGTTTCAGAGGTCATACTGCCTCCACCATCAGGGCGATGAGTATGCAGATTTCTGTCTTCTGGGTTATTGCGCTGTGTAGTCTGGTCGATGTTAACCAACGTTTCAGAGGTCATACTGCCTCCATCATCAGGGCGATCATCAGAAGACAGAAATCTTCATCTAGTCTCTTCCTCGCACACTATTTCCTTGTCATCAGTTTTAATATTTGTTCCCCCCTCCCCCTGTTTCGGAAAAGGGTTTTACTGTAGTCTAAAACGTTTGTAAGAATGCAAGACTCGTAAGTTTTCCCCAGAACTTCCTGTTCAAATTACGTCATGCGAAGAGAAAAAAGTTAAGCCTCAGTTTTCAGGAAAGGAATTACTGCCTAATTTAGGATATGACCACACACAAATCTAATTCTTTGACATTTCCTGACTGGGAGGAGGCCTTTGGGTGCCGCAGCGCTCCGTTGCCATTGTGTTAGAGCATTTAAGGAAGACGGAGGAGAAATGGAGTGCTTGGAGGGTGGGGGGAGGTAGGGAGGGAAATGATAAAGTAGCGAGGATAAAAGAGAAAATTAACAATGTGTCAACCCAAGCGAAAAGAAAAGAATGTAACAAAAAATAATAATATAAGAATGACGAGGCGCGAAAGGGAGATTGTAGGCCTATTCATTCAACAATGATTACCATGGAGTTGAATAGTCTTATCCTGCAACAATGCCCTGTTTCTCCCCTATCCACCGCTTACAATAAAAAGACTTCGCCCTCAACTGACTCTACTGGTGGCGTCATTAAATGAGGTGATAATGTTTTTATATAAAAAGTCTTCCTGTCAGTAACATACTTCGCTTTATATGCTCAGAAGTCGATGCATTCTTGTTGAATATTTAGTTAATTGAATTGAAAGGAAAAATACTTTGAAATATTTAATAAGAATTAAATATTTGAAAGTGTCCTTAGGGTTTTGCGGCTGGAATTTAATGTGTAACTTGGATTTACGAGGACGAGTCGCGTCGAATATTGAGAATTATCAAACGTTTTGTCAAATATTGTAGTTGCCATCTTCAGGGTCAATGTTTAGAAATTGGGCTACTGCAATATAACAACTGAAATATTTGCCGAAACGTCGTTGGATGACTGTAAACATTTGACGCACTTAAGAAATTTCCTCCGCGTGGAACACTCAAAAGGAGACGAGAGGACAATATTAAGTTGAATAATTGAATAATTTGTTTGTGAGGATTCGGACAGCTTCAGTACAATGCCCAGTATCGAGATTTTTTGTTTTTTCTGTTATGAGTAAGTTTGTTAGTTAGTTATATACTTTGTATTCCGATGGCTTTACGTCGCCTCTGAGCGTAATGACGTAAACCGAGTATGCAAAGAGGCAGTGCGTACCCGTCCCCTGGCTCCACATCACAGAAACTAAACAAACAAGAGCGACATTTTTAAAAATTCCAAAACAAAACAAAACTGTGGGCCTATTGATTTTACTGTCCTCCCAAAATTCTATAGTCTAAAAGCGATGTGCAGGAGATTGATGTGGTCAGGGAAGTACAAAAATATTTTGTTGTGATCTGTTTCTTTTGTTTTATTTTTGTGTAGTTGTGGCAATTTTTATACTTAATGTTGTTTTGTGGTTATTTTGTTTATGGGGGGGGGGTGAGTGCCGATCTGCTTACATTTATCTGTGCACACTCAGAAACCAGGCTTTCAGACTCAGCGCATTCATTTTTAAACAGTCTTTCTGTGCCGTGACATACTTCGACTTCGTATGCTGGCTAAATTTCTAACAGAATAAAAATATATTACAACCGCATATAATTTTTTCCAGACACATTCACTGCTATTTTGCAAATCTTACTAACTTCGCTGCAGAACTACAGAAAACATGAAAACATCCTAAGTCCATAGTGCACGGTCTGCCAAAAGATAATATTTTTTTCAGAACAGTACATGAAAACATTCTAAGTCCATAATGCAGGGTCTGCCAAAAGATAATATTTTTTTCAGCTTATAGAACCCTCTCCAACCTTGTAGATCCAAAGGTTTATATCCTTGTGTATTAAACCGCCACGGAACCCTAATCGATTTATTACTGTAAGTCTCATTTTAATATTATCCCCCGTCTTACTCCTACGTCTACAAAATATTTTTATCTGTTGAGGTTTGCCCACCTAATTTTGTGTGCATGTGTGTTATATGTCCTGACCAGGCTTTTAACTTTTATAAAATCACGCTAATAATATTAGGCGAAGTTTCTGTTTAATATTTTCTGTATTCTGGCTTAGGTTTAATTATTCTGCATATCACATCGTTCTCGAACACTCCCAGTCTATTATCCAATATGCTTAGAATTGTAATAAATTTCCATGTTTTGACCTGTAGTTGTTTTAGGACATGCTAATATGAAATGTTCTAATTTCATTAACTGGTGTTTGTTTTAATGTTATCCTTCCAATTTTTACCTTCTGCGCTTCGGTGATTCTTTGATATATTAAGTCCTGCGGTCACATCCGTAATCAGTTTCGGAGGATTGAAGCCAATTCTGTGAAATGCACATTAACACGAATTGTATGTAAATGAAATGCTTCACAGGTCTCATCTGTACGACCGTAGAGTACAGCTAACCCAGTGTATTGTTCCCGTGTATTAGTGCACGGTTAGTGATTCTCCAGTGCATTGAAGA
>NW_019059934.1:715441-764532 GCF_000696155.1 Zootermopsis nevadensis
ATATAGATTTTCATTACGCTCATACAAACCTTTTCCTGATTTCTTTAAAAACTATACATCGTATTAAAATTGATACTTCACAAATATTCAAACTCACTCTAATCTCAAAATATAATTTCAAAATAAGAGTGAAGTGTTTCATCCAAAAATATTTTCTGACTGTGTAATGTATAAGTAAGACTGGATGTTCACACGGAGGTTAATATGAAGATGGCTCTCTTCTGTCATTGCGTCATGTTGTCTGGTAGAAGTTTACCGACGTTTTATAGGCCCTTGCTACGTCCCTCATATTCGCTCTAATGATGGAAATAACAAGCACCTCTGAAACGTCGGTAAACTACACGGCGCAACAACCGATACGTCAGCCACCTTTAGTTTTACGTCTGTGTTAACTTAACATTAGGACCAATTAAGTATGAAAGCTCTAAATCAAAGCTTTTGTAAAGCAGGCCTTGTTTTCACGTATTGTGCGATTGATTAAAGGCAAGCTCACATTGAGAGTGTTCCTGCATTTGGCTTACCGCCGCATGCAAGTGCAATGAACAGCTGCAGGATGGCCTAACGCTGGGAAAGTTCGCAGATGCTAATGGCTGGAAAGGTACACCAACCGCTGCGGTTCTGTCCAGAGGAAATGTTGAAATATTCAACCTGGCATTGCAGTAACACTGCAGGACTTGGTGGCCCACTCGTGTGGTTGGCCGATTCTGTTACTCAAACCTGTTTGAGAGATAAGCGCAGTAAATGGAAGTGGATTCACCGAAAAGTAAATGGAGCCATCTTCCACTCTTCTTAATTTAACAACGCCTCATCGACTGCGTACGTTATATGACGTCGAACTGGAATGTGTGAGATTGCAGGTTCTTACGTCGGTGAGTATGAAGATGGCTGTCTTCTGGGTTGATACGCCGTGTAGTCTGATAGGAGTTTACCGACGTTTCAGAAGTACTTGTTGGGGATTAAAAATTTGTATCAGCATTAACTGCAGACTTACTTAAGTGTAGACTTAAATCAGAACCAAAGAATTTAGTGAATATCTATATTTGCAGTGCTATGTACATTTAGTGGCTGTGCCAGCGGCATGGAACGGACTTTTCGCTATGCGCTATCACTACCTCGGTTGCCGCAATCTTTAGTCCTAGCGGCACAGTTGTTAAATGTCATTTTACAATTAAGAGAATTTCTTTATACTCGTTTTTAAAAGCACTGACTTGTTCTGTAGCGCAGAGGTTGTTTGCTAAAGCCAACTTGCTCTCATCTGTAGTTGTGTCGTGCAATGCAATGCCTGGAGATCACGAAACGGGCATCTCTGCTTCACGACATGACGTAGGTTACGTACAGTTCATTATGTATACAAGGAGTTGAAACAACAGACAGTATCTTCCTGTGTACACAAACTAATAACAGTTTATAATACCACGTAACAAGATTCTAGTTAATTACATCAGTCTGCATTGCATTTAGTGTTGTAGTAAATTACGAATCTTTTAACCAGGTACTTCTAATGATTCCCTCAGATCGTTAATCCACGTTTCTTATGATTTTTTAATAGCATATGTACTATAACTTTGTATTTCCGTATAGACATACGTATTTATACATAAACGTAGCTACATATAGGATCCGTAAACGTTAATAGAATATATTGTATTCAACTTAAATGAATATTATATTTACAAAATGTAAGTCTTGAAGTATATAGTTTTTATCAAGTCATTGCTGGATAATGTTCGATGTTTTACAAGTTGAAGCTTAGGCATCGCAGTTGGATGTTGTAGTTCGTTCACAGGCCTCTATAAAGTGGCGTCAATTTAACTGTCTTTTAATATGGAGCAACATTCCTTCCCGCATATATCTCATCTTACGAAATTTATTCTGTGACTCAGGAATGAACTGCCCTAAAGGGGCACTACGGAAACATTAAATACTTTTATTCATATCTTTCTTTGTTACAACTCTAGATTCATCTCGTTTCAGTTCCAGGATTTCTCCTCCTTCCCCCCCCCCCAAAAAAAAAAACGCTCGAAAGCAGAGTAAATCGTATTCCTCTTCCCCCCCTCCGGCCTCACCCTCTCCTATATTCAGCCAGTTTCATTCAATTTTGGTTCTATTACATGATTTATTTCAACTCTTCATTCGGTTTAAATTAGTTTTATATATGACTTTTTATAATTCAAATACTGATAGAATTTTTTTTTATATCGCATGGAAATCATCAAAACCGACGTTTTATTTGGGATGTAATTACTTCCAAGCGCCAAAGTCTGTTCCTTTGCTTTGTAACATATATTCAGACTCTGTATAAATAAAGATAGATTTACGAATTAAATAACAGTTTGCAGAACATATATGGAGCTAAATTTGATAGAGGTTTGTCTATGTAAATAAATTGTTTATTTCCTAAAATTAAAACCCTGGTCAAGGATTTCAAATTTCTCCCTAATTTTTTTGCTGTAGGTCTACTGTTCAGTTTGAAAATATAACCCGAAGAGGAGGCCGGGTAATTTGTTAACGACACCCCGTTACGCGAAGACGCGGAAATCAAAAATATATTTCCACTTTTGGAGAGTGGCGTTAAAAAAAGGCGCGTTTCGTGAACTCGTAACACGTTTTTCTGTTTAGCAACTAAATTTCTTTAAAAATCCACGCTTCTTTAAGCAAATAGTTTACAGAGCCTGACGTATATTTTGATAATTCCTATAGTTTGTAAACAAGACATAATTCTCTGAAGTTAATACATGAGGTGATATGCTCCAAAATGTATTTCGACCCTTATGTAACATATCACTTAGTGTAAACTAACTCACACATCTAATAGTTGTAGAGTATAAGTGTTATAAAACAGTTTCCTAAATGTAAGTTTTGAGGTTTTCACAGCGGTGAGTATGAAGATTTCTGTCTTCTGGGTTGTTGTGCTGTGTAGTCTGGTCGATGTTAACCAACGTTTCTGAGGCCATACTGCCTCCATCATCAGGGCGATGAATATGAAGATTTCTGTCTTCTGGGTTGTTGTGCTGTGTAGTCTGGTCGATGTTAACCAACGTTTCTGAGGCCATACTGCCTCCATCATCAGGGCGATGAATATGAAGATTTCTGTCTTCTGGGTTGTTGTGCTGTGTAGTCTGGTCGATGTTAACCAACGTTTCTGAGGCCATACTGCCTCCATCATCAGGGCGATGAGTATAAAGATTTCTGTCTTCTGGGTTGTTGCGCTGTGTAGTCTAGACTACACAGCGCAACAACCAAAAAGACAGAAATCTTCAGTTTCATAAATATCTGTTGAAGGATTTGGAAAATAATAGTTCCGGGCCATTTTCGGTTTTTTGTTAAGTGACCTGTAATAAGAGCCAGTGAATTAAACTTGCACATTAAGATAATATTATGGGTTTTATGATGCCCTAAAAGCCTTTTCTAGGTTATTATTGAGAACAGTCCTGGGCCGCTGCCTTCCACATCCTTCACCATTTACCATTCTCCATGTTTCTATTAACTGCTATCTGACTTGCGCAGTTGGGATGTCGCCTTTCATTGTGCTAAAACTTAGTGGTATTCGTGTGTCGGTTTTCTTGCAAGTGTTGTGTTCAAAATGTTTCGGATTCCATGCTGACCGCTGTCACTAATATATAAAAAAGTAATAATTTTTCAGTATGACGACAACCTGACGATGAAAGTTCAGCTAACTGTCGAAAAGCTGTTTATTTTTTATGTACTCCACATAATGGACAATACAGAATTTAATTTCAGTATAATGTAGGCGTTCATCTTTTATGTAAAACGTTCATGTTCTGAATAAACAGTACCTTTTAAGATGTTAACCTATTTTTACAATGTAAGCTGTGATAATCCGTGTTTTCAAATTACAAATAATGTTCTTTGCATGAGGACGCAGCGTAGGTAGCATTTTTATGATATCGAAACGCGGACTCCATAAAAGTAAACAGTGATTTCAGTATAAACAATTTCATGGGACATGAAGCGGGTAACAACATCTGAAACTGTGAAAGAATGGAAGCCACCTTCCGTATATTTTCGTCATGTCTTGATTATATCCTTCCCCGGGGTTACACAAAATGTGATATAACTTCTGGTAAAAGTCTGCGTCCACCCAGCCTCCCTCCCCCATTCTTTCTTAAGACGCAGTATGATACGAGTACATTAAGATTGGCATCAAAAGAACCTTTTCCCTGGTTCTGTAGAGTAATGCAAATGTCTGACATTTGTATTAGGTATTTCATTGGAAAGAATGTTTATTTGCGTCGCCCTGGGCTTCAGCACAAACAGAATAAAGGGTGATTCAGCACCTCTCATTGCCTGTGATGTCATGTTACGTTCTCTTGATGTTTCACAGCACTTCCATTCCTAATGCGCTCGCGTTAAGACCTTCCCAGCAGCCGGTGACACTCACTGTACTCCGTTCTTTCAGAAAATATCTGAACGTGAGTTGGTCATATAGAATTATTAAAATTCATATCTCGCGATTTTTCTCTTAGACGCAACGTTCAGACTGACTGTGGAGCCCACCTAACCTTTTATCTGGTGGTTAACGGGTTCCTCTTCTAGGGTGTAAATATGGTGGTACTTGAAGAAAATCATTCTCATCCATCTAATGCCGAGGTTAAAAAATTATGCAGTTCTATCTCCACTCCCGCCATACATCGGTAACTCGTGGTGTTTGGTTAAAACACTAGAGAAGACGTAACACCTTTACCTTACCATTGAAATAAGTTACGCATTACGTAATAAAGGTTTTGTAAAAAATACCAACACAATAAAAATACATATGTAAATATATAAAAAGCATATAAGTACTAAGTGGTGGTAAATTTATTTAAATATATTAGAAAGCAAAACAGACGGAACGAAGAGTGAAAATAAGAGAGAAAGACTGATACATCGATGAAAATGGAACGAGAGACAAAAACAAGGAAACTAAGAGAGAAAAAGAAGGACCCTACCCGATAAAGTAATTTAATGATTAGGAGTTGTTGATAAAATGATTAATGTATTGTCTGTGTAACGTACAGTTTCTTAGCAGTATTAATCAGCTGAATTTACAGCTATTGTTATAACTTTATCTTCCAGTATAAACCTAATTTTCTGCAGAAATATGATTCACCATTTCACCTAGGCAATTCACATTCTTTTATTAGATGATGGACGAATAAGATCGAGTGATATTGTAAATTCTAACAGCATCAGTTCGGAACTAATGATAGACTATTAATTATGGATAAAAGGGAGAAGAACTTGATTAAATGAATCACTATAATATATGCTATATGTATTCTTGAAATTAAGTTGGTTTACTGTTGCATTGTAACGTCAGAGTAAAATGCGATAGCTATTTGTCGAAATAAATTGTAATTCTCAGGAGACACTTCGCGAGCTGCATTTTCGAATAGATGGCTTGAGTAACTGCAGAGGCAAACTACCTTGGATAGTATTTCGTTGTCCATTTTCATGTTGGACCAAGACTAAAGGCTTTTCGTTTTCCTTTCAGGCATATCAGGAGTGAGCTGGGAAGAATGGTGGACATATGATGGCATATCAGGTAAGACATGGAACTTACATCTTAGTCTTTTCCTTGTACTGCGACTTCCATTCTTGCCTTCCTGAAGCCAATGAACCACTTGGTCCATTTTCATAAGACTCTGTTTCGGCGATATAACACCTGTTTTTAAAAAGTTATTTAATTAATGATAACAAAATAGCGGCCTTACAGTCTTGTGATGTGAAAACATCTTTAGAGACGCTTTTAAACAACAGACCGAGGTTTATAGATTTTGTGCGACGATTGATATTCATAAAATAGGGACAATAACATTTTTATTCTGGTCCTGTTTTTGTAGAATGGCACATCATATGAATTTAGCTCTTGTTCTGAACGTGATGAGTTTCAGATTTCAGGTTTTGAAGGCGGCGAGTATGAAGACGGCTGTGTTCCGGGTTGTTGCGTCAGAAGTGATTGCTGCTTCTGTCATCAGGGCAGGACTCGTCGCTCTGATGATGGAGGCAGCAGGGACCATTGAAACGTAGGTAAGCTTCTACTAGGCTACACGGCTAGATAATCCAGAAAACTGCCATCTTCTTGTTGAGTTTTCTTTATCCAGGTGCCACATTTAACTGCCCTCTCAATCTTTAAAGGGAAACTTATTCTTCGTAAATTATTGTTTTTACATTTCTTTTTACCTCGTGTAAATTCTATAACGCGAAGGAATTATTTGAAGATTTACATCTCATATCTTCATGTAAAGAAATAGCTACAATACAACTAGAAACAAGAAAACGAGAAAAATGATGTATGCTTCGGAATGGCGTGGTTCCTTGTTTATACAGGAAATGACCAAGGCGTACGTTGAATGCCCTGCAGTGTTGCAGTGGGCAACTTTTACAATTTTACAGCGTACAACAGAAGCGCTGTAATATAATGTGTAAAAGAGAGATGGCAGCACTAACTCACATCGAGAAGTTACTGCTCTCCGGAGATTAAAAGATTCCCTTTCCGAGTTAAAAACAAAAATGAATTGAATTACATTGGGAGAAATAAAGCCTTTAACATTACAACTCTGCTGGAAAAAAAAAGCTGAAATTGTAATAGGATGTAAGTTAGTATTCACTGACCCCTGGTTTTACTGTCTCAATGCTTCGAAAATTAGCATATTAACATTTGAAACATGTATTTCCGTTGTATTAATGTGATACCTGAAACCTTCACGTAGCCACAAATGCGGAAATCAGCCAGTGTTGCCAACTGTTAGACCGTGCTTTGCCATGCCCTCATATTCAGAACAGTTGCTTCATTTTATTTTCATAGATGATGTTTAAGGTGAGATTTATAACTCCGTACCATCTCATTCATGGTGGTAGGTGATAGTCGTATGAATTCAGTCACATGACATAAATTTTATAGAATTCGATTTTATTTTTGATTCGATCAAAGTGTCTGTTGACAGACAAAACCGAATACGTTTGGTTGGTAGTATAACACCCCTAATATCAAAGCCCGCCGTTTCCCACGGCCCTCTCACACTGCACCCGTCTTCTGTCCTTACAAACTATTTCACTTGAGTCCGTTTTAATATTATCGTTTATTACAAGCCTTGGTCTCGTAATGGGTGTCTTCTCAGCAGTATCTCTCTGACATCTAATACGCAAATCACCTTTTCCATACCCCGTTGTATCTGATCGTACTTTTACCTAAGTTTAATATTATTTTTCTATTTTAATAATATCCTCAACACTACGCCTGTCTTCCAAGCCGTCTTTTCATTTTTGACTTTCCGTCATTTTTGATATCTCCCATATCTGCCGCACTGTTTTTTGCGCCTTGAGTTTGATATGACGGGGCGGCCGGGGCTTAATGCTGACCACTCACCCCCATCTAGTGCCTAGGTCAAGAATGTGTAGGAGCTATACCGCCTTTCCCCCCAAGCGCCTACATGGCGTGTATTGGGACTGCTTTACTTTTGTACTTTTACTATACATTGTATAACGTTTAATTACATTTCTGATGTCCTGTCATTATATATTTCTTAGGTACAAATGTTCCTCACTTTGCCATTGAAAAAGATCAGCTTATGAACGTATAAATGGTATTTTTAGCATTCTCCAGGAACGCCGACTACCACGCAAATCAGAATACAGCTGTATTCGTAAATAACAATCTTAACTAAAAAATATTGACTGTTTTATTGCAAGAAAGTTCCTTAATACACTTATTTGCACTTAAAGGCGAAAGTCTACTTCTGAACTTGATCACCAGGTTGGCTCTAGCTGTACAGTAATTAGACTGAACCCCGGACAAATATCACAATACAAAAACTCATGGGATGCTAATGTACATAGCACAAGTTTAAAGGTAAGTTCTAGCACGCCTCTTTTGTCCGCGTCCTGTGACATACGCTGGCTCATTTGCTTTGGTACGCCGCGTTGTTTTTATTACGGTGGGCACACTGACTTTCATTAAAATGCAATCAGATAGAGTATGAAGCTGGAAGAACTGCGACCGTCTCGTCTCTCTGCAACAAGGGGATAAGTCCCTCACTTCCTTCCTGCCTCCTAGCAGAAGTTTGTTGCTACAGTAGTACGTCTCACGTGCACGTTGAATTCATTGGCACTGGTTTTACTCGGTGGTTCTGCTTCATTATCAGGGTATTTGTTTGTTTGTACGTTTGGAAATAATGGGTTTTTTCCCCTGATTGGTTAATGGTACTCGAGAGCAAAACTATGACAATGAACGAAGGCAGAATAATTTCTATAACGAGCAGTTTCATAATTTACGCATTATATTGTTAGTGCATTGCAACGTCTAACAACAGTCAAGGTCAGCGTTCAGATTAACGTGAATCTCTTTCTTCCGATTTGGTCGAATGAGATGGACAGAAAATCTGTGCATATTTCTAACTTTTACGCCTCAACTGTGATTCTTAACCATCCTGACATTTGACCTGAACCCTGGTTCAAATTCTCAGCTCTGAGGATGTCTACACAGACTCAGGGTTTTCGCAGTTTTTCACAGTTCCTCCAGGCAAATATTGGGATAATACTTTGAATTAAGGAACTAACGCTTTCTTCCATCTCCTTTTGAAGTCATTATTCACTAATCAACCTGTTATTAGACGCTAAAGAATTTAAGCAGCTAAATTCGTCGTTAAAAATAAGTTGACTTGCGCTACTCGGTCAACGTTAGTTGTGTGGTTGTGTCAAGAAAAGTTAACTCACGTAATATTTGTACTGAATAACGTGTGTTGTTTCCATGGAAACACTTGCATCAGTCTGTACACTCGCTCCAAGCCCACCCATTCACGCATTCTTCCCTTTAAACGAACCAACCTACGTACTTAACCATGTTCATCTGGTCAGTTCACTTCAGTGACCTTCCAATTAATTCAGCGGGTTGCCATCTGTCGATTGCAGTGATTTCAATTAATGCCAGGTCCTCAGCAAGCACTGTTTCCCCGTGGGATTAGTCCTGAGGGCCTCCTATTCCTGCCTCTTCCATTATTTATACTATTTCTTCACAGATGTCGTAAGTATTTACTAAAGTTTCAGTGCTGTTACAGAATCAGTTCTTTTATCGTGTAACTTCAGAATAATTCACTGAAATTCCCTAGAAATAATGGAGGTCGTAGAATTAGAAATTCATTATTTTTCACTATTTTTGTTACAAATATCTTTAGTTCAGAAAAATGTTCAGGGAGATATTTCAAAGTAAGGGGAATTAGGAAAGAAGACTGGAGAAAATTACGTATAGAAATGAGAATTGCATACAGAATTTTAGTTGGAAAACCTGAAGAAAATAGACAACTTGAGCGACCTAGATGTAGTTTGGAGGATAATATTAAAGTATATCTTAAGGAAATAAGATGCAAAGGAGGGGAATTGACTTTGCTGTTTCAACATAAGATGTACTAATGAGTGTTCGTTAACTCAATTATTCTGATTCTATAAAAATTGATTGCTTATAAACTATGAGGTTTCTAAGGAGAGCACTGATCACAGTTTTATATCTGTTCTGCGTGTGCACTTCTCCTGAGTGAATTTCATTCTTTATTTCTTCTGCATGGTTCGAGGATAATATCAGTATTGATCTTGGGGAGGTATCATGTGAGGTTCTGGATTGGATTAATCTAGCTCAGTGCATGTTTCGCCAGTGGATTCTTGTGAACACGATAACAAACTTTCTTGTTCCATGAAAGTTAGGAAGGATCTTGGATAGCCGAGCGACCATAATTTTCTTAAAGACGGAAACTGGTCAAATGAGTTCATCTCCAGAAATTCTGAGATTCATTTGTTTTCTGTGTTGTCTATGAATATCACTTTATTGTGTGTTTCTGAGTTCAAATTTTACTACGCAAAAGATTGCATAAAAACTTTCAATTCTGTGATGGGGTTAATGTGTTGAGTCTCACACTGTACCAGGGAACTGCTCAGTCATTCACTACAATAATTCTCGACAGGAACCTGTAAGATTTCTTTTGAAAGCTGAGCCGTCGTCTCACTAAGCTTTGAACCTGTCTTGCTTGCATGTTGAGTGTCGACTGCATGCAGAAATAAGCCAGTAAAAATTCATCAAGTTTTCAGTGGGGAGAGTGTCTGTTTATCAGTGATGTTGTGTGTGGTCCCTGAATAGTCAGACCAGGACGTATAGGGCAAGTAAACTGGCTACTTGTTTCAGTGTTTATGCTCTTGAGCCGAGTTTCCCGAGTGCCAGTTTTCACCTGTAATTTTCGTTTATTTTAATGTCAGAGAATTTTTTAAATTTCCCCTGTTTGCATTATTGAACAAAACGTATAACTCTCACTTTCCATCCATATCATTTGTTTCATATTTTCAAATTTGTTTTATTCTACTCTTCGTTCGTATATTATTCCATAATTGTAATTATTAATTATTTAATATATTATCGATATGACGTAATTTCTTTGCTAGTTTTATATATTTTCTGTTACTTTAAATTTACATTTATTTGTCGACAGTGGTCTTTTGGGTTCTCACGCCATATAGCCTTGTAAACGGTTATCAAAGTTTCTAAAGAACGTATCGCCTCCATCTTCAGGTTTCAACGCTCCTCCGAAACATCCTGAAAGAAGGCTAAACATCGACACAACCCTGAAGACCATAATCTACATAGTAGCCGCCCTGAAAATCTCGAATCTTGCGTTTGTAATTATTTTTCGTATATTTCCAATGAGTCATTACTTTTTGTCCTGTTTATTTATTGTATCTGCATTAATTAATTATTCTTCATGCTCTTTCTTAATTTTTTTATCACTTTATAGTCAGGTGTTCCTACTTCTCCGTCGTTTTTGTTACTTTAGATGTTTCCTTACTCACATTTCACACTAATCTCTTTTGGTCTTTGTCTTTATCTTACACAGTTAAATTTTCTTTCGCATTCCGTTCTTCCCTGTTCTCCTTTTTTGCGTCTAATATTTTTGTTTCCTTCTTCCGTCCTTTGCTCCGATTCCTTTCCATCGTGGCGGGGGCCGCCATTTGCCTTGCGGGGAATCGCACTGGTCGTATGATGAGTCCCCCTATTTCTTAGCCCCACGTCGCAATTACAGGAAAAGTCGTCTATGTCGTACGTGCAGGATTACAGCTGCAGGCTAAATCTCTCCCCAGGGCTTTGCTTCTTGCCTCTGTGTGATGCATCGCCGCCTGCCTCGAGATTGCTCAAGAGTGGAATCGGACGGGAGACGGACTTTTCAAATAAGAATTGCGTTTCTCGGGAGAACATCACACGATCCTGACTTTTATGGAAAAATACCTGCCTCCTTGATGTTACTTGTTCTTCGTTTATTTAACAACGCTTTAAATTTACTAAACCATGTAGCATCGAGTGATAAGCTGATTTATGAATGCGGCTAAGTTAAATCTGTTTCCATGGCATTTCCCTGGAAGGAATTAGTAAAACCACGAAGAACCTTAAAAATGACAGTGGGTCTCCGAGCCGGGGTTTAAACCCTACGCTACTGATTAAGAAACAGGAATGCGGATCACTCTGTCGCGATATTCGGTCTCTGCCGACTTAAATGACATTCTTCCATTTTCGTTGCTTCATGCAGTAAGTCTATTGAATTGTTTCATATTGAAATTCCCAACACAAGTGTCTTCGCCTATGTCATATTTTCGTAAATGAGATCTTAGGATAAATAGGCACGGACTGACTGATTTCTAGCCTTAGGGTCGATTTCTCCTGCCAGTATCTGCGCGTCTAGAAACTTCACTGCTTGTTGAACAGCGCGATACTAAATAGCAGAGTCTGGCCGTACCAATATCGGAAGCAGCAAGCTTAAGAAAACCGTCAGGGAAAACAATAGACGCCTATCGTGCGCGTCACTCACTGTCTTCTCAAACCAAAAGCCAGAACAAGTAAAAGTAGACAGGATAAAGATGTAGCATGGTGAGTCTAATTATAGCACGTGGATAATTACAACATTCTCCTAAACAGTCCTGTCATTTCTTTTCAATATTTATTTCCACGTGTAATATTTCGTTATATTAACCCTTTAATGTCCGTCAGCAACTCTTCATTTTCTTTTCATGATTGTAAATGTAAATAGGGATTATTACCTTAAGCAGCATTAATTTTCTTTGAGGTACAGACTACACTCTTAAATATTATTTAGACGAACTTCGGCTTCAAAGAGTCAATAAAAGTTGTCAGTATTTTCTACAATTAATACTTAATGGACCATGAAGCAAAATAATTTCCGACTGCGATATCAAACACCTGTCTCTGATACTAATTAGTCTTGTAACAATATATTTATTCCTGCAATAAATGAACATTGAGAGCAAGGAATTGTTCAAAATGGAAAATAATGATCTGTAAAAATGTATATCTGTAATTCAGGTTCATGTTTCGACACATTTTATTACTACTAAAGCCATTTTACGCGAAGTTACAGGTCAAATACAAGTACAGAGTTATTAACTATTACAATTTAGTTTTGTTTATTGTTATCAAGAAGAAACATCTTTTTGTCATAAGGTTTAAAATTAATTCAGTTAGGATTTATGATCGCTGTCCTATCGCGACGTACAAGCGAGAACGAATAAGTAAACGCACCAAGGAACGAAACAAAAATGGAGGATTTTTTTTTTCAAATCACCTTGCCATGTTTGACTCATCTTTTAAATCAACATTAGAAAGAGTTTCTCTAATTAGCTTCAGTGTATCCTTACGCAGTTCATACTTTTGTTACTTTCATACCATGGGATAGTCACGTTCTATTAAAGATGGGACAGTTGACAAGGGCGACCTTAAATACCTGGAATGGCACATATTACCTAAATAAGATTCTGATCTTATCCCACAATGACTAGAATATTTCGCATATCACTCTACCCTTCAAAGAATTTTTGTGTCATAAATGATATATGTGCAAGGATAGTATACGAGGTGCAATCGGAAAGTTTCCAGACTGCGCGTATAAAAACCCGTACACTTATCTCAGGTATTAAATTCATCCATCACCCTCGAAGTAGTTCCCCTGGGAGTGAACACAACGATCCCAGCGCCGCTGCCAAGCCTGGAAGCATCCCTGGAAACCTTTCTTTGTCAGCCTGTCAAGCACCATCTGCGATTCTGCCTGAATCTCTTCTATCGCCTCAAATCTCCTTCCCTTTAGCTGAATTTTCATCTTGGGGAAGAGGAAGAAGTCACACGGAGCTAAATCCGACGAATAAGGTATCAGTTAGAGTTGATTAAGTAGTTCCCTAAGGGTTTAATTATCATATAATTTCTGGGTATTGAACTCAAATCGCGACCCGCTACGTAATAGATCGATGTGGAACGTTTCATTTTGAGATACAATATCCGAAATTCCAACCTAGGATGTCGTGAGAAAGGGGAGGGGGGGCATGAAGGTCGAACACTTACAAGCTGGGATAGGAACAGAACAATGCCTGTATGAAGTACGAAGGCAAGAATTGCTAACAAACAAATAAACAACAGAGGCATTGAATGAATCAGGGCTACTGCATGCTTTATATTGATAATAACCAAATTGTTATAAAGACTAAAATTTTAACTTAAAAATCACTGGGCCTTTGAATATAAATTACTTTACGAACATCATCGTTGAACAAGTCTCAGGAGAGTGTCCAGTTGCATTTCTTAAGACCTCTTGTTCTAGAAACGTGTAAAATACAAATGTTCTTGTAATTTACTGTACTTGAACGTGCTAGAATGAAACACGGTTTATGTTTATACGTCTTCATGAATTTTAAAGTTTATTATCGCCTACTCTCCTACTTCAGCTGCCTTGTAGTCATCTTTCACAGACGTCATTAGACCCACACCATCTCCGTACTTCAGCGAACAATGACGAAACATTCTTGGCGTGTGTAATGTTATTTTCTGTGATCTGTTGGACCATTTCGGGAGAAGATATCTCTCGGAAAGTTGCTAGTTATCGGGGAAATAATTTGATTGGACGTCATTGCGTGCAGCATTATGATGAAATCTGGAGTGGTAGAGGGGAGGAGGGGTGTAGACGGGATGAAAAGGGTTCGAGCATTGTGGGAAGGGTCCCAGGTGTTGGAGATTACTACACTCTGCTGATAGTAGACAAACCCCTTCCTTGTGTTTGTTTTCTTGTGCCAAGGAACAACACTAGATGGAAAAGAAAGGAAAATGAGAGCCATCTGGTATCCATGGCGACAGGCAAACTTCTAGGCCGTTGTTATGTAACGCGGCAAAGTAATGAAGTGGAGAATGGCGTTATGACCCAACTTTTCGGAGACTGTTTCTGCCTCCATCATCAAGGTTGGATAAGAAAATCATTTTCACACGGCTAATCGCCCGTGAGTTTTCAGCTCCTAAATAAAGCAGAGCGATCCCGTATGGCTTATGTGTAGTTTCTTTTCACACTGTCATCAATAGTTTAAGCTATGGAGTGCCGAATAATGTGATTAATGGGTTAGAATAAACAAGAAAACGATCGGGACATAATTAAAGGAATTATCCAGGCATATATTTTAAGGTACTGAGGAAAACAACGAAAAATTCTAGATGACTAGTTTCATGGTCGATCCACTTTCATATTATCCTCCTATCTATGTCTTCGAAGTAATGTTTTCTTTCAGTATTTCCAACAATATATTGTGCATAATTCTCGTCTCTCTCATGCATGCTACATGCTACGCCATTGATTAGCGCCCCATTTTCATAGTTCATTTTACAATTTGCTGGTTTGATGTCTCTCTTGTTCAATCTGTCCTTCTGCACTCCTCCTAGGTATAACTGACAAGGTCCCGAGATGTAAACATTTATTCCAAACACACGCACTATTTTACTGTTACCGTGGTCACAGACCCCAAGTTAGCTTCAGGTTTTTCTAACAAAATTTTATATTTATTTTTCAGCCTCGAATTTTTTAATGGATGTCTTCAGTGTTCCGAGAACTGTTATTAGCTTATTGTTGCTTCTGCAACACGCCTCTTACGTGCCGGGTGCTATAGCAACGCCTTGACGTAATGGGCGTCTGTCGGGAGATAACGGATGAACAAATGACGCTCACCTGACGAAGGGAGAAATTCACTCTGCCATTTGTAGTTGCGGCGAGAGAATGGCAAAGAAATTGACAAAATTTATGTTTGTTCTCACAGTTGGAAGGCGAGATGAATATCGGCTCCTGCTTTTGATTAAGCGGGACTTTCTCATTGTGGATAACACAGGCAGGAGAGGCCAACGTTTTGTGATGACAGATCCCAAATCTCGTTTTATGTATGCCTAATTTTAAGGGATTTAGGGATAGCCCCTAAATACATATACAAATTTTGCGTATTCATAGACTATAAATATGTGATATTAAATAGTAGAATAAACAGTCATGGGCAAAATTTGTATATTTTACAATTATGAAAGAATTTTACATTTTAAATACAGGGTCAATGATATTTCTCTGAAACGCACAATAAATCTGCCTAAATCTGTAATAATATGTATTATGTCTTACGGCTAAGGAAATGTTAAACCAAGTATAGAAATATTCAGATTATTCTTATGTCAATAATTAACCTATTAAGAATGGGTCTATATGGATCTGTAAATGTATATACGTACCGACCAGCAGTGGTTACTAATCATTTCCTGAAGATGGAAGCATATGCACTTTTCGAAACGTTTTAATTCTCTCCCGAATTGAAGCGGCTGAACACTCTGTATAATTTTATCGCCGTGAAAGATTCGAGCCTTATATCTGAACGTTTATTTTAGAGTAATGTCTACTATGAATGCTTCATATGGTTACGCGGTAATTCTCTGCGTCTTGTTAACTGTAGGATCAGTTCCGCGTAGACCTCTGACCTTGTTCCTCGACGTGCAGGTACCCACGCTGCTGTGTATCTCTGGCACACGCGACGATATATGCACGCCCTTTTAAACACGTAATTAATCAATATCATATTGCGACCCGATATCACATTTACCTGGCTTTGCTCTTTGTTGAGGTTTGCAATCACCGTAGGTCGTTTTACCTCAACCCCTGTCAGGTCACAGCGACGGGGACTCGGAGCCCAGAAGTTGGCATCACAATCCATCAGAATAGGACTCTTCTGCTTGCTGAGGTATTAGATAAACACTCTGCGATACCAAACAACACAGACAAAAAAAATTGTGCTCCGGAAACACAGTCACTCAGCTTTTTTTTCTTACTGCAACCCGAATATTCATTTCCATATTAAGAATCCTTCATTAAATGCTGCAATCTCACATTCTGTTACTATACGATCCAATTTAAAAACCCTGCCATCTACGCCTTGGTCTTTCTAGAGGTTTCTTACCTTCAGATTTTGCTCCATGAAGAAAGTAAGTATCAGAACGAAACCCCCTTTTTTGACGTAGAGTTGCGTGGGAAATGTCCTTCAGTTTCAGCGTTTCGGTTCTACGCTGTTGTTTTTAGGAACCTGCATGATACTGTTGACCTGTATTTTGATGTATTGGAAAGAAATACATACAGACAGGCCTAAATGGACTCGTGAAATTCAAGTCAGATTTATTTTTCGCGTGGTTCATCGCTTTACTGACATATCCCCAGCTATTTGTATGAAATCAGAGATCAGACATACGTCAACAGAAACGGCACTGCCATGTTCAAAGAGATTCGAACCAAAATATCTGCTTTTATGTCATCCGAACCGCCCTAACATTTTTTTCCAGTCTGTCTGTCTTTATTTACAAAAGCAGTACAAATATACGGATATTTAATTTACTTGAATATAATTATTGTAAATGAAACTTGATACATCCTATATTTATATCAGATTGTGAGTGATATTAAATGCACATGACATGTTCAGTTGCATTTCAACCCTCATAAAGCAGTTTATCTTTATTAGAATTTGTAATACTAGCTGAATATCATACACACCTGTATGGGAGCTGATTACACGTAGCTTCTTTCCAACCTCGGCGTTTGTTTATAGAGGATGTGATCTGTTAGGTTTTATATTGAGGTTCTGCATGTCTCTGTCGTGTTCAGCATTTTGTGTGTTTACTAATATTCCGATATTCGATATTTCCAGTGTTTGCCATTTACAGTATGTTTCGTAAATATCATTTTTTAGGTATTAATGTTCCATGGGTTTATTAAAATATATAAAACCTACCTTAATAGCAGGCTGCGAGAGGTTTTAAAAAGTGTGACGTTATTAGCAACGACATCTGTTTGCAGATGAGACGTATTTGTCTTATTAAATGTTAGTAATTTAGGAACATAAATTGCTTGTCTGTCTTTACCGAATAACGTGTTACATCCTTATATGTGTGTAGTTCATAACCATAATTTCCCTCCCGCTCATTTTTCACCTTATAAATTCATGCCACCTCCTTTTCTAACAGTTTTCCGTCATGGTTTTATAAAACTACTATTAATGTTTCTTTTAGGAATCTCAGTGCCAAATTATAGATCACAGACAACTCAGATAGTTAAATAATACATAAAATTCTTTGCGTATCCCTGAATTCTTATGCCCATCCTGTGGGATCACGCACCGACGGGGCAAGGGGCATGTGGAATGGAAGAATTCCTATTAATGATAAAATGGGAGGAATTTGGAAGGAAACATCCATAGCTTGTTTTATAGTACTTTCCCAGTTGCGAATGTAAGTCGATCTGATTTTGTCACTCCGAAATATATGAACTTTTTCCATATCTGTGAAAGATTTATTAGCTGTGTGTATTTAATGAATTTGTCTTGTGTGATAAATATATACATTGTGAAATTTTCAATAGATTTTTGGATAGTAAAATACAAATTTATGTACAGAAATTTATACACCGATATAAATTTAAAGGACTGTAAAATAAATGTTGTAATCATAAAATTTAATTAATAATTTTAAAACATGACTGACAGGAATACACTAAATGTTATGCTAGGTACATAAATGGACAGCTACTTTAAAGCGGATATTAATTATGACAGATGATGAATTTAGCTCGAAACTCACGTAAAATATTTAAATGGATTTAAACAAAATTATACCACATATTATTTCACAATACAGAGAAAAAAAAGTCTGTAATCTATTCGCCAATAAACCATAGGGCAGTACGTCATCCGAGTTAGTATAGAAATTATTTTGAGGTTATATGGAATCCGAAATATTATCATCGTGACCAATAAAAATCTTGACTAGCTCTTAACCCTAAGTCCCGGTTTAATCAATCCCCAAAGCTTCTTCTTATGACACTCTTACATTTAAATATTATTTTATTTAGTTGTATCCTTACCTCACCTTAATACGTATAGACAAGATCTCTATTATTGGAGAGTGGGTATTTGTGCCCCAGGTGACCTCATGATGAAAGTCGCTAATATCGAAAGGTGAAGAACACGAAATTCCATTCTTTTGCGCGCGCTCACACACACACCCTTCCCCCTTGCTTTATATACGTACGATGCCAATATTCCCATATTATAAACCTGCATGAAGCAGCTAATCTCATATTCCCAGAGGGTAGGGTTCACTATTCCGTAACACATCCTTCTGGTTCTGACAGCTTTCCCCTCCTCTGCACCACCTCTTTTATATTATTGTTACAAACACGGGCGCTAACATCACTTTGTGTGCACCGATTTCCCTCTGTCTGTCCGTCTGTATGTCTGTTGAATTTACACACGTGAACTAAAATGCTACAGTGTTCTATATCCACATTGACAGGGTCTGTGTGATCGCTTTTAAAATGTTGTTTCCTTACGCTGGTATGTCGCTAGTTTCCGAAGACAGTTTGATAAAAGCGACATTCATCTGCAAAATCTTCATACCTTTTGTTTGGAAACTATTCAGAAATTATTAATAGTGAACTACTTCAGTAAATAACTTGGTTCTGGTGACAGTGGCCTTCTTCTGGGTTGTTGAGCCTTGTAGCCTGATAGAAGTTTGCTTGTCTTTCAGACATAGTTCTTCTCATCTCCCTGATAATGCAGGCAGCAAATATATTTGAAATTTCTACAACCCAGAAGGCAGCCATCTTTGTGATAACACATTTTCTTTGGGCATTAGCCAGTGTCTGATCTTTATAATTTAAAATTGTAGGACCTGGTTCGTTTCGGAGACTTTCGTTATCTAAAATTCGCGTTGTAAAGCTTCAGAGGGCAGTTATTAAAATATATAATAAAATTCAGGTCAATACACAAAACTTTATTTAGATGTTAAAATTTAAAATTTAAATGTTAAAATTTTAAATTTTAAATTTGCGCCATTCATCACTATAAAGATGTTACAATATAGCGCTTTCATTCACTTCAAGGGCAGGTTGGGTCCAGGTCCCTTCTGGACGTTTCGACCAACCCGTAACCATTCCCTTGTTTGATTTATTCCGTCACTCTGCGAGGATTTAGACTAGTAAAACTAAGTTAGTAAGAAATGGAAGTGACTGCTAAAGGCAAAATGTTTGGTTCTACACCAAAACATTGTGGATGTATTTTATCTTTTTCAAAAAGGTATTTTTACTCTAAATTATGAAACATTGAGAATCGTCTAAATTTGTTAAAGGTCTTGCCTCAAACTAAATTTCAATTTTTTTTCAGCGTTACTAGAAATACAACGTGCAGAGACTCTTTGTGAAGAAATCGAGTAAACTTATTCTGCAGTTTAAAATAAGATAAGAGAATTAAATTATTTATTTCCTGGAGCCATTAAGCTGTAAACATTGAGAACGATTGTTCGCTTGAAATTCTCAGGTGAGGTCGGTCGTCGAAATGTTTTTCCTCTTTGCTTTCTAATCTCACAAAGGGAATAGCACATTCCATACAACGATTGAAAGGTTGAAGCATTGCATGGGCTTGTAGGTGAATATCAACGATTCGTAGGCACATATTGCCTCCATCATCAAGGCTGAATATATATATTTTTTTTTTGAAATGTTGGTACGCCTCTCAGCATAGAATTCCACAATTCAGAAGATCGACATCGTTATCTTCACCGCCTTCAGAAACTAAAATTTCATGTTTAAAAAATGTTTTTACATCATGGAATTCTGTTGTACAGTGCGTTCACTGATAAAGTTGAGCGCAGTTGTCTCTTCTCTGCTTCCGACAGAAAATGCTTAATATAGGCAACTTTATTCTATTTTTTATGGAACGATACTTGACTCGTATCGAGAAATCCTTGTATCGTTTGGCGATTAATCGTGCAGTTTCATCTGGGATCCGGGAATTGACTGCTGCGTTCAACTTTATCAGTGAACGCACTATATTTTAATTCATAAAACAGGTATGCGAACACCATTAGGCCTAAATATAGGTCTAATCTTTGTAAAAGAGACTTGTTTTCTGTTCGACTGTGAAACTCTTCGTATGTCCTTATACTCAATGCGGCTTTGTTCCCCTAAGGCAGGGGGAGTCGGTGTGACATTTGTGGACTTGGGAGTTACTGGAAGTAAAGGGGAAAGAATGCAAGGCTGGTTCGTGTGAACAAGCCCGGTCCGAGTTTCTGCCCCTCTTGGGAAACGGGGAGTTGTTGCTGTAGGCGAACGAAACAACGGCGTGGAACGAGAAGGAGATACCCGATTTTACCACTGGAACAAGGATCGACTTTTAGTGAGAACAAAAACTTTTGTAACACAAGAATTGACACTAAAAAGAGGACAAAACTTGCTCCAGCTTTTTTCCCTGCATATCATTGGTTCGATCTAACGTATGTGTTAAAATTGAAGCTTCACGATACGGGATCCAAGACATTGAGGATGGATTCATTATGTTTAACGAAAATCCTTTTCTGCGTTGTTTAGGCGAGCTGTTTTAACAGGGTAATAGATAACACGAAGGATATCGAAATATGGTCTTCTGTTACCAACTTTTTGATTGTGAAGATATCCGTCTTCTGGGTTATTGCGCTGTGTAGTCTGGTCGATGTTAACCAACGTTTCAGAGGTCATACTGCCTCCGTCATCAGGGCGATGATTGTGCTTACAATTTGTCTTTTTCTGGAAATGCGTGATAGTTGGCTCTGTATAGGCCTACTGCCGTGAAGGCGGTTAGTGTAAGAATCATAAGGAACGTTGCATTAATCTCGCTTTAATCGCCTGTCCTGACAGAGTGTCTTCGCTTCTCTGTATTTCCAAGGAGGAGTGTCCGGATAAAACTTTGAAACGGTCACAGTCTTACTTCTGTTCCATCCTATTCGTCATTCATGATCATCTTTCAACTCTACTCGAACATTATAACATCTGTAGTTGAGAAGCAGTGTATGTGCTTTTATAGTTAATTTAGTTCAGTTTATTAAGTTATACGTATGTATATTCCATCCCATGTAATCCCAACAAGTGTTTCTACATAAATACGCACTAAAAATATATAATTTATTTTTTATGCATCTGATAAAACATAGAAATGTTTTCTGGTCAAAGGTTTTTGAATAACATGGAACAGAGGTTCCAAAAATGTGGTTCGCAGACAACCAGAGTCCGCGAGATTTTTTCAGGTGGTCCGTAGGACTGGAATTAAATAAATTACGAATAAACAAGTAGTACATACGTCCCAAGATACTTGTGGCATATATTAAGTACAGTGTCACTCTCTTTATCCTTAGATTCAGCATCTGTAAACAAGGGGTAGGAAAAGTTCATTAACTGATCCGCTTAGACATTCATAAAATTTTAGTAGTCCATGGGAGAAAAATTGGAAACCGTTATTCTTTACCGATGTTAACCAAAATTTGGGTATGTTGATAAATTATAGTTAAACTCTCCAATATGGAATTTAATAAAATTCCATTCATCAGTTCACGAATTGTTACATGCACGCAGACGGACAGACGTATGTGGTGAATGTAATAGGCGAATTTTTGCAACTTTTTTTGTCTCAAACGTTTAAAAAATCAGATATGGTGTAATTTGTGAACGGGATTTGATCACATTATACGTTCGACGAATTCAGGACCATGCTGTCTGGTATCCCGTCTTATTTGCTTAATTTCTGTATTGCTTTCTAGTTACTAATAACCGCTTAACGTAGTATTATAATTGTTGCACAGAGCTTTAACCATGCTTATCTCTTGAAGGACCCGTGTGTTTTTAGAAAAGAAAGAATGAAAAATATGTTATTACAAATTTGTGAGAGAAACAGTTCTTGGCAACTGACTTCTTTTCGGAATATTATGCTCACATGACGAAATTATTTATGGGATGGAAGTGGTTGGCACCCTTGGATCTGGGGTTCTTTCGTTCTACTTCTACAGAGTAACTGTGGTGCAGATCACAAACGAGACGGATGTCTCGCCGAGACAGGGAGAGTGATTTGGAAATCGATATCCAAAAGATCGCTTATCCTTGTAACCCACGGGTTCCCAAACATGCCCCCACCGCACCTCCAGGAATCTCTCGAAAATGTTTATATTAATTTATTTATGGGTGATACGGTGACTAGAATAGTTTGCCTGTTAATTTGAATTGAAATGGTTTTCAGCAAAACTAAATGCCTGGTAAATACACATATGAATTAAATATCTCGTGAAATTAAAGTTAAATTTCTACTTGTGGTCATATATTTACGAAAATGTTTTAAAATAATATATTATTGTAATTTTCAATTATCCGAATGCTTCTGGCTTCACACAGAAAATTTTGAGCCCACTCTCTCTGATCTGTAAAATTCGGAATTAAAATGCGACTCCCTAAAACCCTAATTTTGCTTAAATTAAAAGAACAGCAGACAGTTCGAATATTATTCAGTTATCACTTCAGTGATCACAGTATTTAAAATAATAGGATATTGTGCATAATTTATGTAATCAGCCGTTTTGTGTTCTATTGGTCAATATCGAATATCCCGTCGACATTAAATTAGCCAGAGAGTGGACCTAAAGACCAATTCGTGTGTATGTGTAAAAACAAATGGTAAATGTGCGTAATTGTCTGCTTTTGTATGTAAACGATTTAATGTTTATCTCACACAAAATTACTAAGTAGTTTGTTAGACACGGTGCAATACAGAGTAATATTAGGGAGATGTAGTAAGGAAATTAAGAATTAGAGAAAAGATAAAATATATTTCGCTGTTCTATTGGGTCTTTCTGGGTTGCGATGGGAAGAATTCCCTAGTGAAAGAAATGCATTTATGTTCTCTTGATTATATGAATGGTTGCAAGAACGCGGTGAAATGAACATGGGTTGACCGAACTTTGCTCTGTCTCATATCAGGAAAATGTCCATGCGTAATGGGATCTATTATGCTAATAGGTCTAAATCAGAGTGAAGTCTGTACATATGCTTCAACTGGCTTGATTTCTTTGTGGAACTGTTAGTAAGATTTTCCCTAAAGGGAAGATATCTCTCTTCACTGACATCATTGTTCAATAATTCTAATTGCTTTGATTCCACAAAGCACGACATCAAAGGAGCATGCGATAGAAAAGGAAGACTTCCAAAAGGAACACCGAAGATATCAAAAGCTATCATAAACAGAGATGCGATCCTAGGAACCGAATCAATTCTTTGACTCAGGGGAACACAAAGTGAACATCTGAAGCTCAGTGACTCGTCATAAACATAAAATCTCTGCGTTTCGTGAGCAAAATAGTGGAGTTTCTACAAGTGATCATTTGGTCTTAGTACGCATGAAAGTGTCGTGTGTTTCTATCTCTTTACCTACTCTTTCATCTGATATATAACAATACGACTTGATGTAGTGAAACATTTGTTTTACTTCATAGTAGGCCATGGATAAGTGAACAGTTTTTTATTTCAGTTTATAATTTCCACAAAGCAACATTATTATTATTATTTAGTGTTCTGTCTGACGACAGGTCCATATGAACAGGATCCTTCCATCCTTTTCTCGGATTGGCACCTGTTCATATACGTTCTTGGCAGATGATCCAGAAGTGGTTTGCCATTGCCTTCTTCTGTGTGTGAATGCTACTTACCTTTACGATTTAATGTAGTGCAAATAGTTTTGTCGCCATGGTAACGTCACAAGAGATATGTAATTAATTATTGCATTTACATGGATACGGGTGTGTTAGTGTGTGCGCAGGCACGCGCACACGCACACGCACACACACACACACACACACACATATATATATATATATACATTAGTATAAAAAATTATCAGCAACCAACCAACATCTCTCATCATATGGATAGGTGCAGTAAGATTCAATTAGACGCAAATGGGAAAAGATTCATTTTATTTCTAATCCACGTGTCTTTCCGGTGGTAGCAACAGCACTCTTGGGTAAACTAACATTGCATTTTCTGTTTGAATTTCCCTCGTAGTTAATTATTCTCGTGGTATCTAATTTGCAAAGGGAGAAATGTACATTCGAAATTACGCCTCATTATCTGAAACAATTTTAGGTCCAAATAATCCCGTTCGTATTTGTGATGAAGATTCGTCACGAAGCTGCGGTGACACGCAGATGGCAGAGAGAGATATTTACGTGAGACCGCAAGCAAAGTTGCCGGATTACAGAAGCAATCAACTTAACCGTATTGCGGTAAGTTTATACATACACAGCTCTGCCCGATGAGGGAGAAGGAGGGGGCGGGATCCATATTTTGTTCCGGAGAAAGAAACGCTTACTCAGTATCGGATATTTTATCGTGCCCCTTCCCCCCTCCTCCTTTCTTCCGCCGTTCCTCAGTTCTTTTATGTACCTTATAAATGCACTTCAGGGCTGTACACTTTCTCGTTTCTTGTACATGAAAACGTAAGCCACTTTAACATCAAACTAAAGCTAGACAGCGACATTTCAAAACTGTGCATTTTCCTTACTTAACTTCTAATCTTTGCTCATTATTTTCGTCTCGTATTTCATTCTTTGGTTCTGTTATTCCCGTCTTTCTTCAGACTGCTTCTTGCCTTCTTTTCTCTTGTTTACTTTTCTGTAATTACTCTTTGGTTATTTATTCGACTCATTCTTACTTACTTTCTTTCGTTTCCTTGTTCCTACTTTCTGAGTAATCAATTTGACTGTTTCTATTGCCGTATCTCTTATATTCCTTGCTTCTTTGTTTCATCTCGTTCTCAGTTTGTCTTATTCCATCTTTGTCTTTATTTGTTTCTGCCAATTTCTTTTCCTCTCGTTCTTCTATTCTTTGCTTAGTTGCCTGTTCCTTTCCGTTTTATTTCATTCTTTATGCTGTGTCTGAACTGCTGAAATGTAATGACGTGAAGGATCATTCATTCTTATTCCCCCTCTCACAAGTGTTTATCTCGCGTACCTCAGAAGCCGTCAGAATCCAGTTTCTTGTATCGCGTAACCTCGGTACGGACCCACGGTTCAAGTTCCTTGAAGTTGTATTTAGCCCAGACCTCCCGAACGCTACACTTGGAGGGAGTGGATAAGTTGTTTGTGCAAACAGTTTATTGCTCTGAAGATTTCGCGTTGAACAGTGGCCGACGGGCTGAATACGAAAGTCACTTCTTGTGCCTACACACAACTACAACAAATTCTTGACAGTCTCGTCATGAAAGCGACTGCTGACGTTGGAGTAAAGTTCCATACATTCGCCCTCTAAGTGGCTATTATACAGCGGAGGCAACTCCTGGTGCCAGTTGTGTGTTTGCTTGAGGTGTCCAGCTCAGATTTTCTGACGTCATTCGTATGGAAGCAAATGATTTGTCATCATTATCAAACCGCCAAGAAGTAGGACCGTTTCTTCGCTTGTTCCTGCTTCCTTTGTCCAAGTTCTCCTCAACTGTCTTCAGAGGCATCCACGAAGGATTTTGTAATATGCAATTATTCGGCAAGTTATAAACGTCTACACTTCACGCGCAGTCAATGTGTGTCTGTTCTGGCAATTTACCATCACGCGTATTTCTTGTTTCTGATTAATCCATCTTTTACCTTTAGGTTAGATATTGTCAGTACATTGCTTGTGCGCATTGCCCTTCAGAATTTTCTGTCATTTTCCAAATTAATGTAATGTCATTAATAACTCTTAGCAGAGAAAATATACAAATCCAATTAATTACAGTACATTACAGAATAACATAAATTACAAAGTATTACAGAATTATTTTATATGAATATAAGAGGATTCTGAAAGCAGACTAGAATAACGAATTAAATGTGTGGTTACATAAATGCTTTTGAAATTTGATGTGGCTTAAAACGTTCAACAGTTAATTGCGGATAATAACAGTTTGCTGGAGTGTCGATGTTGGACTTATGGGTTTTGACGCACAGTAGACTCGTAGGAAGATACTGACATTTCGAAGAAGCATATTTTTTCCATCTTCAGGCCTGAAGTTGAAGATGGAGACAGCACGTTTCTCCGAAACGTTGGTATCTTCCTGCGAGTCTACTGTGCGTCAAAACCCATAAGTCCAACACCAACACTTCCTCTGCCGTGATTTCATGTATCACGCAGTGAACTGAAGTACTTACAGCGTCTGACAGATACTAATCTCATTCATTCTCTCATTGTATTTAGCAACCAGCCGTCAACGGGCGTGGTCACTTTAAAAGTAGCCAAACTCATTCGATTTTGTATAAATGTACGAAGCATTTTAACGCATCACAACATTGATGGTTATTATTTCTGGAACTCCTTCCCTTTCTAGCATTAGCTGCTTTCGATATTCAATTCAATTCAATTAATTTATTTACGTGTTTGCCAACAGCAAGAAGCCAATAACAGGCAAACACTGATAATATATACAATAATAGTGAAATAATAATGGATAATATTACACAAACGGATTAACTAAACTTATACATGTACAGTATTAAATATAACTGCCAAGTACAGGCAAACCCAAAATAGAAACAATATTAACACAGAGCAAAAAATGAAGGAATATAAATAAAAACAAATAATCCACCTAGGGAACACTAATATAATTGTAAAACTTTAAAAAATATAAAAAGACAGATAACGAAGCTAGATCATTTCATATTTATAACACGTTTAAGAAAATAGTCTTTCAAATTAAATTTTAGTTCGAGAAATTGCAGTGGATGTCTGAACACTGATTTTCGGCTTTTGGCCAGAGCAGCCTTTACTTAAAAAATAGTATAAAGACGCTGTGTCACGACGATACATGCATGTACTTTAAAATGGCTGCTTTCTGGGTGTGGTACCTAGAAGTACGGTTGATACTGACCGACGTTTCGGAGAAGCTTACTGTCTCCATCACTTTAGTGTGATGAATGTGGATATTGTTTCTGTTTCCATTGTCAGTGTTATTTATCACCATGTAATTTGCTTTACTCCACTGTAACATCCTTATGTCCGAACATTCTCATTATTACCTTATTCATAAGCAAACACGACCTACAATCATTACAATTTCATACAAAGTGTCAGGAAACAATCAACGTTGACATATTTAATGCTTGTCATAGACAGTCGTCGAGTTGCTGGTTCATGTAATTTACTTGCAATTTGTGAGTCATTTACTGCGCTATGGAAAGCTGCAACAGAATACGGAGATATTCCTTTACAGTGACAGACTAACTAACTAACTAACTAGATGGCTTACCGAACCCGAAGGTTCATCACCGAATTAACCAAAGCCCTCCACCGGACCCTGTCCTGGGCCAACAAAATCCAGTTTCCTTCAACTCCTATCGCCCATAGATCCCGCCTGAGATTATCCTCCCATCTACGTCAAGGTCTCCCCAGCGGTCTCTTCCCTGCAGGTTTCCCAACCAGTACCCGGTGCACACCTCTTGTCCCATCCATGCACGCTACATGTCCCGCCCATCTCACTCTTCTCGACTTAATCACCCTCACAATACTGGGGGAGCAGTACAGATTTTAAGCTAGTCATTGTGCAGTTTTCTCCACGCCCCACCGTCTTCCCTCTTAGGCCCAAATATCCTCCCCAACACCCGATTCTCAAACACCTGCAATCTGTGTTCCTCCCTCTGAGTGAGAGACCATGTTTCGCACCCATACAAAACAACAGGCAAGATTATTGTTTTGTATACTTTAATTTTCAGGTTCTTAGAAATCAGACGGGAAGACAAAATATTTTGGACTGAGAAGTAGCAAGCATTTCCGGAATTTAGTCTCCTCCTAACTTCCTCACAAGTATCATTTTGATTTGTTATTGTTGTTCCCAAATATTTGAACTTTGTAACCCTTTCAAAGGATTTATTAGCTACCCTAAGACAGTCGAATAAAACAAGAGGCGGGTTCCTATTCTTAGTAATCTATTATTTGTGGTGTGAATGTAATATCAGATAATGGGCTGGTACACCCGAGTCAGTGGATTCGTCCAGGTGGCAGGTAGTTTGTGTTGCATGGGTTGGTGTATTATCCATCAATATGCTTCCCCCCCCACACACACACACACACACACTTACCTTGGTTTTCCTTCTCAGTTGGAAAAGGATTAATGTTCGGTTTGTACTCTTAAGTCCCCCCTCGCCTAAAAGCTGCAGGTTCCGACATTGATTGCCACAGGATCCTGCCCACTTCTTGTTGAAATCGCATTGTCCATCTGTCCCTTTTCCCATATCCACGATCTATACTTTTCGGACCCTCAAGACGCTCATTAGGCAAACCCGCAATTTCAAATAGGGATAAGAATTCAAGGCCCTCACGTTTGTTCTAATTATTTGATCTGTGCAGTGAAGAGATCAAGACTTACACAATTCAGAAATCTACTTCTGTGCATTATTTCCGTTGTAATGATTCCCGTTCGTATTAAATCCACTGCTTTATAAAACTTTTCTTTCCATTGTCCAGTGATTCATTAGTTATCGCAACAACCCAGAAGATAGCCGTCCTCAGACTCACCATCGTGTGAACCTCAAATCATAACTGATTACCCGTTGTCCTAACCCAGGATTTTCATGAGTTTCCTTAATTTTGTAAGATTTGAGGTTTTCACAGCGGTGAGTATAAAGCTTTCTGTCTTCTGGGTTGTTGCGCTGTGTAGTCTGGTCGATGTTAATCAACGTTTCTGAGGCCATACTGTCTCCATCATCAGGGAGATAAGTATGAAGATTTCTGTCTTCTGGGTTGTTGCGCTGTGTAGTCTGGTCGATGTTAACCAACGTTTCTGAGGCCATACTGTCTCCATCATCAGGGAGATAAGTATGAAGATTTCTGTCTTCTGGGTTGTTGCGCTGTGTAGTCTGGTCGATGTTAACCAACGTTTCTGAGGCCATACTGTCTCCATCATCAGGGAGATAAGTATGAAGATTTCTGTCTTCTGGGTTGTTGCGCTGTGTAGTCTGGTCGATGTTAACCAACGTTTCTGAGGCCATACTGTCTCCATCATCAGGGAGATAAGTATGAAGATTTCTGTCTTCTGGGTTGTTGCGCTGTGTAGTCTGGTCGATGTTAACCAACGTTTCTGAGGCCATACTGCCTCCATCATCAGGGCGACAACCCAGAAGACAGAAATCTCCCTTAATTTTCTTTATTGCCTTCGAACTTTTCACAAACTCCTGTCAGAGCCTTACCTGCTCACGTACTGCCACATCTCTCTCTTGTTCGACGCTGTACAACCCATGCAGTTGAGACAGCAGTGATTGACAGCGGCTGTGTCTTTCGTGCAGAGTGCAGTGTTCGATCGGCTCTTCTTAGGGGTCGACACTGTGCATTTGCCGCAACACACAAGCCCATTGTGTAAACTATTGTCCGCGTGTCTGTTTTTGTTAGGAACTGGGTAGGTGTCAGAGTGGCTCCGTTGTAAGGCGGAATTAGAGAAGCCATTTTCTTGTTCATCAACTGCAAGCGAGAGCAGGCCGATAAGTGAGCGTGCCTCTCCACCACCGTGTTCGTGTAATGCATCTGCATAGTATGCTCGAAATGAGTCATTCATTTCCGTATCTGGTGAGATTTCAGGTTTTAACGGCGACGAATATTATGACAACTGTCTTCTGAGAACATTTTGGGAGATCTGACGATGTAGGCAGCAGATACCTCTGAACGTCGATAAATGTTTGCCAGACCACACGGCGTAATATTTCAGAAGACAGTCATCATCTAATTTTTGTATGTCTCATTTGTTCTCCATATTTTCCCCCTTCCTCCCTTTGTTTTTATTATTCTTAATGACTGTTCTCCAGTGGGTCGGTTTAATTACAAAATTCATTGTGTAATTTAACGATAACAAGGAAAATATTCACGCTGTGACTTTTTCTTTGTGAAATGGCCGATCACTGTGTAAACGTTGCCTCCGTTCAAAGCAGCGTTTAACTTCATATGTGTGTAAGACCTTCAGGTACTTACCAGTAACCAAGACAGCAAGGGCTAGTTCCAGCTATATAAACCAAGAAACGAACAAGAATAAATATTCTGTAGATGAAATTCTGATGCCAGGGTTCCGTTTTGATTTGACACATAAAATCCCGCCGATAAAACAGTGAGCTTGGAAGGAGAAGAGCGCCTCGGAAATCAATCGAACAGTCGACGGGGGCACCTCTTGACCGCTGACCATAAGTTTGCGTGACTTGGTGACCAGCGCAAAATAAATCACGCAGATGCCAGAGCTGTGCATTTCGACTGTTCTTCCAGAATAAAGTTTTAAGTGTATCAGCGAAGAGCACATCTCTATGCACCCTGAAGGATGTCGTCCCTCAACACATGTGAAAGTTTTGCACCAGACAGAAATATCGGCGGTGTTCTTGTAGAATCCAATGCCAAAGTTTTATTAATAGATATACGTCTCTTTATATTACTGAATTCTTTATTGTAACTTCCTTTGATTTAGGAAACATATATGGATGTGTTACGGGCATTCTGTAGTAATAGACTATGACTTCTTCAAAATCACCATTAATAGTCCTTTAAAGAAATGTAAGTATATATACGTATCGGTGCAAAATGTTCCACAGGTGATATTACATTGCTTTAATGTTTGCTAGCTTTTTTGTAAGACTGTGAAATGTTCTGATATTAATATCAAAAATGGAACGTGTTTGGTTAGAAAGTATTCAAGAGCGCACCTGGTACCAAGAGGAATTACGTATTTGGAAATTTTATATAATTAAATGACGAGAAGCTTATAGGAAACCCAGTATATTTACAATGGGCAGGAAATGTAATTATGTTACATGAAACAAAAGAAATCTTAAAGAAATTTGGTGGGGAACCCGCTTCGAAAACCGATAAATGGATGTGAGTTGTATGGCACTCGCATCGGACTACGTCAAATGGCGAACTTTGGTATAAGCTGCATGGAATCTTCGGGTTAGTTAATTAAGAACTTAGAATTGTTCATTTGGTGGAAATTTCAGAGTCAAAATAGAAGCAAATAAAGTACGCGCTTATAAATCTAATGGAAGTGCAGGAATTTTTTTCTTTTATTTTCAGACGTATAAAACTTAACTGAAATCAATTATATTGCATTGCTCCCTGCGGAGTAATTACTAAAAATTCGAGTGAAAAGTTCCAATTTTAATTCATTTCTGAATCGTTCCTCCACTTGACTGCACCTGGACTTTTGCTTATTAGTAATTCGCTTCCAAAACAATATTCATTGTCTCCATATAACGCGGTTTGCTAAGCTCCCGGTAGTGGTGGCTCTTTATTGCCAATTGGACGCTTTCCATGAGCTAATGACCTCCCAGTGAACTTCCAGAACTATAAGCAGAGGCAAAACTGTGAAAGGACGTGGAGGGAGGGAAAAATTCCAATCCAGAGCAACGTACATGTGCGCTCAAAGAGTGACTTGGCGGAGTGCCTGGGTGCAATCTGACTACTGTGTAAGTGTTCATTGGGAGCTAAAAGTTTAACCAAGGCGTCGTCCGTAATCTCCTGTACTTGCAGCAAAAACATCCACGCTTCAAAAAGGAATAATTGTATTATTATTATTATTAAAGGATTCATGTAAAGTATTGATAAGTACTTGTGGGCAATTTAACAGGCGGAATAATTTGACTTTATGAGATTTAATCTCCTCATGGCGTTTGTGATGTCGATATTAAACTTCTGGGTTATAGGGCGGTGTTTACTTGTACATATATATATACACCAGTGTTTAGGGGAGATATACTGCCTCCATCTTCAGGGCTTAAGTCTTCAGCCTCCGATTTTTTTATATATCTGCAAGTCCGCACGACTTTGTAACCCAGGAGAACAACATCCATATTTTAAAGCTGTAAGAACCACAAATTTTAAATATTACATATTTGTTCTTTCTTTCAGGTAAGCAGGCGAAGGGCCTAAGGGGCAAACACTTTAAAACCACTAAACCCTACTGACAGAGCACCAGAATGTAAGTAAGAGCAGTAATTTTATTAATTTTATTTATTGGTTGTTCATACTACAAACCACTTGGTCTCCGTCCTTAGCGACGTTTCAGAGGTAACTTCATTATTGCTGCCTTGAAAACCTGAAATCTCATCAATATAAACCTTGTTTAGATCCGAACATTTTGCCATATTTCGCGTTCGTCAAACTACTGGCCTCTTGCGTGCTGTGACGCTTTGAGATTCAACAAAACTATTGAACATGTAAACCCGCTTTGAAGATTTATGTTCGCGTTTCACGTGCCGTATCTAATGTTATGTGTCATGTGACATCACTGATGATTTCGAACGGCGTCAGGTTGCAGCTCCATTTGGGTTCAGGTAACCGGACAATCATTCATCATATTATGTTCCGCTTCACCTCATACATATTGACATTCGGGGTTGATTGAACGGTTTAAAAACGCCAATATAGACCTTATGAAGCCTGTACATAAATCTCTTATTGCCGTAAAACGTCACCGGACTTTGTGCTATCACTCATTCACGCTTATTGACGATTAATATTATTCATTTAGAAAACATGGCAATGTTTCGAATCAGGCGGATTAATGTATCGGTAACACTGTGGATTTATATTTTAGAGGCTCCCAGTGTGAATCTCGGTCGGATTACTACCAATTGTGACAGGTTTTTCGTGGTTTTGCTGGGTGTCACCAACCGAATGGAGGGACAGTACATAAAATATGCAGCACGGGTGTCTCTTGCCTATTCAGTATTCATTATCATTATCCATGTAATTTGTAACTTACGCTGCATAACATAAGTAGTTGAAACAGTGTCGATAAATAACAATATATTGATTATTGAAGAGGATTTGTCGTATTCGAATAGTAAATGTCACAAATTCACTGAACGTTCTTCGTCTTTTCTGTTTCATCACGCTATATCAACTGTTGCCTCTGGACGAATTGAATGAGTAATGAATAAGGTTGCAAAGTTAAATGGTTTGCCTAAATTACAGTATATCGAAGAATTGTTTATTACGTTATTTAACGACGCTTTCTCAACAGTACAGATTATAAATCTGATTCTGGATAGTGAATAGAAAAATGTATTTGGGGAAAGCCATTTTTCAATCTTGTATATCTGCTATAGCAGTTCTTATGTAAAGGGACTGAATAAAATCACAAAAAGAATGCCGGGATAGCCTAGTATTGGGACGAGATTCGTTAATTTAGGGTAGGTTGGGTTGGCTTAGGTTAGGTCAGGTCAAATCAGGTCAGTTCATTTAATTTACATTCTGGTTGGGTTGGGTTGGGTTATTTTAAGTTAGGTTAGGTTTGCTTAGGTTATGTCGCGTTACGTTAAGTTGGGCTCGGCTGGCCTAATATAATGTGAAAGAGGATGATATGGAAATTGACACGTGACACAGAAACAAGAAAACTTGTAAATTGAGAATAAGAGTAGAATGCAGAAAAGAAAGTAAATACGGAAATATAAATCATGGTAGAAAGTATGTGAATTTAAAGAAAGTATGAGAGAAAGATAAATAACGAATGAGAAATTGAAAAAGAATGGAATGAATAGATAGAGAAAAGGGAGAGAAATAACAAGAGATATAACTGAGAAAGAAAGACTGGGTGAAGATGAATGGAAGAATTAAGAGAGTTAAAGCAGAAGGAGAGTGTTGCAGAAACTAAAGTAGGATGAAAATAAATGAAAGCAGAAACAGAGCACTTTGAAGAAAACAGAGAATGAGGCGAGTGAACCGAAGGAAAGAGGAACACAAATAAAGATGGATAAGGACGCTGAGCAAGGGTTATCTGGCTGTACAGTAACGTAAGCTACCTCTGCAGACCCAACACAAAATCTCAGACGTATTTTACTTTTAAAAAGAACCAATAAGCGAAATATGAACGCAGTTGGTGCAGCACTAAACTTAATGGTCTAGCTTAACCGTCTGTCGGTCCTCATCAGCAGCTTGGGGTCTCAGCGCTGCTTATAAAATTTCAACAACAACAGAAATAATAAAAAAAAAAAACATACGTCTGTTTTGCATGCACTGCTGTTGTGAAGGGAAGAGTGGTTGGGGAGGTGGGCGCATCGATTCCTCGACCCATTACAGTAGTATTATGGTTAAAGAGTTTAGCCCTCGATGCCAAGTAGAATATAACCTATAAAACCAAAACTAACCCACAAACTGCAGCCAACTTTTTTTTTTTTTTTTTTTGTATCTTACTGCTCTCTCGATATGGGTGGCCAATTTTGAGATGTTCATATTAAGTTTTATGTCCATCCCGTATAACGGAACATTTTACGACGACGCTCCTTGGTATATATTGTTCAGGAACTGCAAGCGTCCTAGGCAGACGTCCACGTTGTCATGGAAACGTAGGTTATAGGAATGTAAAGTGCATGAAGAATACTGAAATATGGTTGTTAAATATTGCATATAATTGCTCGATATAATGGGCACCCATTTCACTTTGAAATTTTTCCCTAGTAATAGACACACTGTACACAGTCCTCTTTAAGGGACTGCCAGGGTGGAAGGCAGTGTTAATTCTGTAACTCCTGTGGCAGTGGTTGTTTATTACACCACACTCATAAACTTAAATACTATCTTTTTGCTGGAATGGGTGTACATAATACGTGACTTAACTGTTTTCCTGCCTTTGCTTATTGGTTGTCAGTTTACTGACAAGATTTCTCTTCTTCTTGAGTGGTTAAAATATAAATTTATTACTTAATGATGTTCAAGATCAGTCCTAATTAATTATACTAATTTCAAAAAATACAAAGTATAAAAAACTTTGTGTCCGTGTTGTGAGAACCAATCACGGTAAATTAGTGGAGCCAACTCCGAAAGATCGTATATATTATATATATTTCAACGTAAAACGTTTGTCACAATTACGACGTAGTAAAATCTATTTTATTAAATACTATAACATGGATGAATATGATAAATACATTTGCCATCTGATTTAACAAACAGGAACACTGCATTTTTTCATTTGTGGTTTGTGTGGTTGTCCAAATATAAACAGGAATTATTTCCTTAATCGGCGTCAACCAAATTATCTTTGCGATGGTGAAGTGTTATGGGTTTTTTACATAGTGAATTCTTAAATATTATTTAGACGAACTTCGGCTTTATGGGGTTAAATTATGTTTGTTCTTTTTTCTGTATGCGTTCGTCACATTGAGTTAATAGGCAACAGCAAGCATGATTTAAGTGTGTAGTTTTTTGTAAAAGTATTTTCTTAATTTATAAATAAATTTAAGCCCAAATACTTTTTGAAACTGTCGTCCTGAGTAGTTCCTTTCCTTATATTTTCTGGAGGCAAAACGCTTTGTGTAGCTGTTTTGTTTTCTTAACTGAACATTTATGTTTGCTCTAGATGCCAGGGTCTGACACACACACACACACACACACACACACACACACACACACACACACACACACACACACACACACACACACACACACACACACACACACACACACACACACACACACACACACACACACACACACACACACACACACACACCGAAGATGGAGCATGAACACAGGAGAAGTGAAGTCGTGTGTCACCGGCCCTAACGAATTTTATCGAGAAAGGAAAATTTGATTTTCATTGATTTCTTCTAAAAGGAACGGAATACGTCAATCGAGTGAACTAGAAAAGCGAAAAGCGTAAATTGAAACGTAAATATTACGATCGCGTGCGCACAGCTGCCATATTTGCACCCGTTCCTGTCAATAGCTTCAATTCCTTTATAAAACAACACAAACACAAGGTGTTTTTCTCTTCCTTTGAAAACACCGTCCTGTCAAAGTTAAAAAGTTGAATAAGAAGATTAGAAATGAATTATTTAGGCAGAAGAATTGTGAGGTAACATCTGTAAGGGAGCAAGGACTCTTTCTTATTGTTGCAATAAGACATTCAGAAGTTTATTTGTATGATCTAAAATCACGCTGATCTTCAAAGATTCAATCTACGGTGCATGATTGTGCAAGCGATTAATATTACGTAAGATTAATTTTCTCAGTGCTTGGAATTTGTACTAAAACATGCTCATTCTTAACAAGAAAATTATTTCAAAGATTGTGTGAATTGAGAAGGATTTAACTGGGAGGAAGTGGTCATGACCACTTCTATTGCAGGGACGGCGTAAAATCATGATAACCGTAGTGCCAGTGGGAATCTTTGAGCCTAGATTCAAACCAGGGACGACTCGAATACGAAGCTTAAGTGCTGACCATTTGACCGCTCCGACCTTTGACTTGATGAGAATAAAGTCAGCAGTTTTATCTTCATGTTAGTGCTCCATCTGTTTGCGGTCTGGAGTGTCCCGTCCGCATGTTAAATTACACGTAGAATAGAAGCTGCACAGAGGTGGGAGTGTCAAACTGAAATGGATGGTTACGTCATATATGTTAGTTTATTATGGCAGTCTGAAATGAAAACCATACATCAGCTTCCACATAACCCCCCCCCCCCAACAGATGACTTTTGTTATAAATAAAAATAAAGAAATAAAACATTATTTATATTTTTTGAAATGTGAAATTGATTACTCGGCGTGTTCATGGCATGAAGCTTCCACCGATTCAATCTGGGCGTTTAAAATTATATTGAAACGTGCTCAGCATACGGTAACATAGATTTGTTTCAGCCACCCAACATGAAGACACATGCTAGCATTACGAATTATTGTACCTGATATCCGTTGTTCAACAAGCTTACCTGCCCTTATTTCGACATTAAGACACACATTAATGATTTTAAAATTACTTCCTGCAAAAACTAAATATCGGTTGAGGAAATTCACTCCTGCTCATTCATCTCATGTGCGTCTATAATTCTCGAGACTACTAACTGCATTTTGGTTAAATTTGGTATTGAGGGTCTTCGTTAAAAAATATTTTTTGGCAAATTTGGCTTTGCTACGTTTTATTTCGACATTTTGACGTAAGAGGGAATACGCAACAGGGGCCAAAAATTATTAGGGTGGTAAAATCAAAGTCGTATGTAACACGCCTGGTAGAGAGGAAAAATACACGCAGAATTTTAGTCTGAATACCACAAGCGATGGGACCACTTGTAAGAACTACATGGCGATGATCATCATTATCTCCTGACGATGGAGGCAGCAAAGACCTCTGAAACGTTAGTAAAATTCTGCCAGACTACACGGTGCTACAACCCAGAAGACAGCCATCTTGGTGTCAAAACTACTTCCCACAGCGTAATCTTTTAAACTATAGCTTTAGTTAATGCAATAATTTCAGTTCGTGTTTTTGAAAATTAAAACTTCATCTTTGCAAACTTAGCCTACGAAGCTCTCCTCAGTGCGAACGAGTGAACGAATGAAGTTTTGTATTACGGACTTTGCCCTCCACGTTCTTTGAATTTCTATCCTCTTTCTCCGTCTGTGCTTCATTTTTATTGTTGTCTTGTTTGACGGAATGCATCATCCATCACTGTGCGTTTTCCTCTTTTTCTGATATTATCTGGCATGTGAGCAAGTGGATACGAGACCTCCATGGCATTGTGACATCTCCCATGTTTACGTGTGCGACCGCGAACACTGCGTCGCTATTTCATGTTGGCCACCGAGTTTTGTCTGCGCAGTGAGCTCGGTATCACAGTCTTCACTCTCAGTGGTAGGATGCGAACAGAACTGTGCGGTACAGGCTTATTGGGGGTGTTTGGTGTGATGTAAGAGTAATCAACCACAAGGAAAATAATGTTTACCTTTCCCATAACATATTTGTATCTTCAGTAAATGGACGTTTGTGTTAATGACAAAGATTGTGTTTAAAAACTATGTGTGCTAAGTTAGAATACAGTTTCCACACTTACTTAAAATGTGTTATATCCGTTGCTGATACTTGGTTTATATGTAACCTGGAACCTAATATTGGCAAGTTGTCTGTTTAAGAACTAAAGCAATGGTCCCATCTCGTCCGATAAATTGTCTATCAAATTTCTTTCGATAGGCTATAATAAACCTTCAATAAACCTATAGGCTATAATTATAATAAACCTTTAATAAATCTATAGGCTATAATAGGCTATAACAAACCTTCAATAAACCTATAGGCTATAATAAACCTTTAATAAACCTTCAAACCTTCCACGCCGCTATACTTTTTCATCTTTTGTTGCGCAGGCGCAAGTATCTAGTCATTGTTAATTACGACTATTTTTTATCCAAAAATCATCGTCATTAAATGTACGTTTTATAACAGAAACGCCGTGTTGGTTCGGCAACTTCTCCGACCCCCCTCAGACGCAGGTAGTCTAAACAATATTCAGCAGGCGAACGCATAATTCCAAAGGAAACACGTAGTTTGCAGGGCACAAGAGTTGTTTTAATGCCTGTTCCTTTTAGTTCATGAATACTTGGTTTAATCCTAATGTTCTTACTTTCAAGATGTTTGAAAAAACTTGCTACGCTGACATTAAGGAGTATAACATTTCATGTATTCATTTATGCTTGGTAATCTGGTTGTAAAGTATTCCTGATTTAAATTTTTGAAGTATTGTGACAGGATGGGGGACAGAGTGGGTTTTCGGTCTTTGTTTTCATCCAATCACGCGGTTTTCTTAAAGCATGCGCTTTTTAAAATAATAACTCCATACATAATTACATCGAAGGTGATGAAGAGTGTATATTAATGACAGCGGAAGGGTTAGAACCGGGAACCCTTTCGCAATTAAAGTTTTATGCTGTCCCACACTTTTCCATAATATCTAAAATAGAAAAATAAAATATCTTTCAGCCTGTCAAACATTTCTCTGATGACGGGAGTAAATCCATCTCCTGAAAGTTTGTTTACACATGTTAAATGCACTTCAGGCATTGAAAATCTCTCTCAGAGCCGTGGCCTGACCAATCATGCGTCGTCGCAGACCGTTAGAGAGGAACGTGCGATATTCAGTTCGTGTGGTACTGAGAGAATCGGTGCAATGCGGTGGGACCCCCTCGTCGCTTGGCGTGTGTCTCTTGCGGTCCGATCTCGTCCGGCCCACACTAGACCGGGGAACAGTTTACTTATTCATAACACAGTGATTCATCCAGTGCTGTACTTGTGGTAACGCTGTTATGTTAATTGACTTTCATTTAATTATCAAGGCCACACGACTCGCTATCTGAATTCCTGACTTTATGACCTAACCTATAACAAGTTTATATATGTAAAGGCCGAAAGCCGAACTTGAAAATAGAAGTTACTGACTCCAAGGCGGGAGTCTGGTAATCGTGTTTATATATGTAAAAGCCGAACTTGAAAATAGAAGTTCCTGACTCCAAGGCGGGAGTCTGGTAATCGAAGAGGGCAGTGTGTGTTCTCTTTGAAACCAGTGTGTCGATAATGTTGATAATGAACCTTGGGCCATCTCAGCGTTTTATCCAGTGGGCTCCGGAGTCTATTTACTCAGGGGTATAACTGGCCACTAATCTCCTCCAGTGAGAATATTAAGACTGCGCGGATCTCTGCTCCATTCCAATAATGTCTTCATGGCAAAACAGTGTTTGCCCATTTAAGGCATTGTATTCTTATTCACCTAATGCACGGAGAAAACTCACGAAGACTCTCAGTAAATATTATCGGAAACTTACTAGAGATTCAAACAGAATGCCACACGATATTTTCCTTGGTTCCTGTAGGTAAATGTCATGATATTGTGGCCTGTTCAAATAGAACGTGATCTTTTCCAAATCCGTAAGCACTCACGATTCATATTACCCATTCTTTAGTTTCACTAAATTTCATGTAACATCGTCAGTTAAAAAAGCGTGTTTAAGTAACAAGAATCTGTCTTTGTGTGAGGAGTTATACACATGTTGTATTTTATCAGCTGGCGGGTTCGCAAACCACGGGTTGACAAACAAATGACTTAACCTGTAAATAAAGTAACAAATATAAAGTCATAGTGGAGGGTAGCTAACGATAATCGATCTCGTGATTGAGAACAATAACTGTTTCACCCACGCTGTCTGTATTTCCTTTGAAAGTACCCGTTATTTAGAATCCTGAACACATTACGTGCCGTGAACGAGATATGTCGATTAGATGTATCTCTTCTGATACGAACACTGTTCGTGTTCTAAGTAAAAACACACCTTTTGTCGCCGTCCGAGAGTCAAAGTTGGCATTTATAATTTTATACTTGCCACGTAAGTGGAACAATAATATTTATTGCTTTTAGAGTAAATATGAAGAAAATAAGTTAAAAAGAAGCGAGAGAAATGCAAACTACTTTCATTAATCTACGTTTCAGAAGTTGCAAATTAAAATCTCTGTATGTACAGCTTCACATTTAATAATAGAGCCGTGAGATGAACAAATATCACTTTGCTTGCAGAAACCACCGAACTCTCTCGACCAGACACCAACCACTAACTCTTTTTGCCCTAATAGTAAGTTTCAGACTCCCGCATTGCAGTGTTATGGACCTGCGGAGTTTAAAACAAGATTCGAACCATAAATCGAATAAGCGCGAAGCAGAAGTAAACTGAAATGTTCGAATATGAATAATCTAAGAAATTGACACGTTTCAAACTTATGCAAGCAAAACATTTGCAAGTTTTGATTTGCGTCGTAGACAACAACTCTGATCATATTCCATATCCAGTTATTGTGATACAACCGTACAGACCACCTCTCAACACACCTATGCATTTCCAGACAAATTATGTTGCTGTATATTTAGGTTAGTACACGTACGAATGTGGACGAAGAAAGATGTTAGAATTTTAGTAGATATTTATATTAAATCTAACAAGACGAAAGACAGTTTACAGTTCCTCCAGAGTAATCACATTTTTGTAGTCATTGACTAATAAACCAACTCACCAAGATTTCAGAGAACATTTGTCTATGTAAGATTTGAGGTTTTCACAGCGGTGAGTATGAAGATTTCTGTCTTCTGGTTTGTTGTGCTGTGTAGTCTGGTCGATGTTAACCAACGTTTCAGAGGTCATACTCATCACCCTGATGACGGAGGCAGTATGACCTCTGAAACGTTGGTTAACATCGACCAGACTACACAGCGCAACAACCCAGAAGACAGAAATCTTCATACTCATCGCCCTGATGACGGAGGCAGTATGACCTCTGAAACGTTGGTTAACATCGACCAGACTACACAGCGCAACAACCCAGAAGACAGAAATCTTAACACTTGTCTATTATATAGATAGATAGTCTCAGTATAATTATTATTTTCACTATATGCTATGGTAGAAATTCACAATAGACATTTTTGGACTCCAAGAACTTAAAACCCATCTGTAGCAACGCTTCAGGGAACATGTATTGAGGTAAACCAAGAGACAGAGGGAACAGATTGTTTTGGAATCGGTTTATCTCGCTCCATGGTTTGTGAACTTACCTGCAGGTGATGACATATGAACCCACCTCGGAATGAAGACCGATGGCGAGGATTTCCCGAACACTGGCTGGCGTTGGTGAGACCGTGGAAACAACAAATCGCGTGCGAGATGAAAACTGACAACCCGACCACAAATCAACCTGTTCCTTGTCTTTCCCCGTCTTCTCGGTTCTCATACCTCGAATTCGAATTCTGTGCGCTGTTGAACTCAGAGATGCGGAGGTCGCAGTTAGGACACTCAGCGCTATTTTAAAAGCAACTTGAGTCTTGCCTAACTAACAGGTTTCAGAAACATCTTTCAGACACATTGCATTTAAACCACGCCTTGTTGGTTTCACTCATGCATAACTCTTTATTAACCCCCAGAAGACAAAGTTCGTATAAATAATATTTGAGAATCCAGGCCGCACCGCAAAGTAAACACAACACTTCACCATTACAAAGATCAATTGGTTAACGTTGTTTAAGGAAATAATCGCTGTTTACCCTGATAATCAGAGGTAAACTCATAAATACAAAATGCAGAGTTAGTGTTTGTTAAAGAAGCTGGTACAAATAGTTTCCATTCAGCTTCGAAGGTTTGAAACGCAACTCACTGCCTACAGCTCTGGAGTCAGAACGCTGTTGTATGCAAAATTCTGTATCAAGATGAGTAATGTGGAACAAATGTGTGCACCAGGAAATCCTTCTCACCCACTGTCCTTCGTTTCATTATATTTTTCCCCATCATCCACTACAAAAATGTTGAACTAACTTTTACGTAGGATTCTAATTATCCCAGTGCACTGAAAAGCGTTTGTTTTAGCTTTTCATTATGAACGTATCTCTTCAGTTCATCAGGGATTATATTCCCCACAGAATAGTGTTTGACGATGCTAATAGCTGTAAGAAAATATACAATGCAGGCTTACTATAACTCCCGCTTGAAAATAAGCACGTTTTTATAAAGCATTACTGAAACATTACCAAGTTATTAATCCTGATTTGATACCTTATATTATACATTCCAGACCAATTTTTTACCGTATATTGTTATGATGATCACACCGATAAGAATTATATGGGCGAAGCATACAGCACGCAGGGGAGAGATGAGAACTCCATATAAATTTTGGTTGGAGACACTGGAGGAAAGAGACTAATTGAAAGATCTTGTGGGAGATGGGGTATAATGAATGTTATGAAGCTAGGTTTTGAGGGTGTGAACTGAATTCGTGAAGCTGAGGATATAGACCTGTCGTGCTCGTGAGAGAATTATTTTTTTTTTATTTAGACATGCATTCTGTAAACTTCGTGTTATATTGCTTTGCTTGCATTCGGTACTTCCCAGCCTCTTAGCCGTTGCACCAGTAATATCTCATAAGCGTGACACGAGATTTTCACAGAATTTCACATGAATACAATTCCCTTCACATCTCTAACCGTCGTATAGGAACTAACTTGCTTTTGCACGCAAAGGTTGGTTTGTAATAATTGTAGTTCGCGGTACCGCCACTGGGTAAACGTAGTTATGGAAAAGAAAACAGACTACAGCGCAGTTGAATATTCAGAAAGGTGGAACTGAAACCGCGATAAAGAGAAGAGAGAATGACTATATACAATCACAGCTGTTTGAGGGAATTCATGTGCACAGAGACAGAATTTAATATTACAGTGTTTGCATTGCTTATGTTTAAATCAAGAGTTTATAATTTCCTGAACCCTTAAGTGTGTGATCAGACACTCATACTGAACGTTTATGTATTTCGTAGGTCATTAAATGACGTATTTTTCAATGTTTTTAACTTACCACTTAAAACTTACGTTGTTATGTTGGTGATTATGACTTGTTAGCTTGATTGAGACCGATCACGTTGGTGTAGTGGTAACACTTTGGGCATGTAGTAAGGAGGTGCCATGTTTGAATCTTATTCCGATTATTAGGTGTCATGATTTTTCTCATTCATTCCAGGATAATTTCAGAAAAGTGCGTGCAGCGTTCATTAAATGTGGTCATGGCAAAAATGGACGTTTTTGCTCTTACTGAAAACTTTGTTGTTGAAAAGTGTATCACAAATAGAATATTGTTTCAGCTCAGTTTGTAGCCATGGTTTTGCGTTCACGACAAATTCAAGTTATATAAAGTAATAGTAAGTTATGAGTAACCATGGTTTTGCGTTCACGACAAATTAAAGTTATATAAAGTAATAGTAAGTTATGAGAAAGGCAGACAAAGTCTGTGCAGTACGTTGTCCTTAATCATATAGCGCCATTAAACTGGCACTTGTACTGCGCAGTCACATTCATTTGTATCTGCCAAAAGAATGAAGAATAAAATGGAAAACACGGAAGATAAAAGGACCGTGTCGCCACGCAGAAAGGTCTGTGCCTGTTATCTATTCTCAAAGCCGTGCAGTTGAGGAAAATCGCATTGAACATAAGGTGTACCGTCTGTAAACCACGTACAACCTCGAGGAAGGAGATACAGCCTGTCAGAATGTACGCTTGACAGTCAGGAAGTATGATCCAGATCTAGAAGAGAATGATCTTTAAGCGCTTTAAATGACGTCGCAGTTTCGAATCCCACTCGAGGCATGGATATATGTCGCTCTTGTTGTTTTATGTGCTTTCCTGTGAACGTAAAGGTTTTCTGATTGGCAGATTTCTCATCGAAGGTTTTAACAAAATTTTTAAGTGGTTCGGCGTTCCATAATTAATTTTGAATTGAAGTAGGCAGGAGTATGTGGTAGTTCGCTTATATGGCGAAGAAGGGAGAACGTAATGGGAAGGAGAATGAAGATTAAGGTGAAAGAATAAGTGAGAGAGAAGGGAATATAGAGTGAAAATGAGGGAAGGAGATAAACATGGAGCGGGATTAGAAGAAAGTTTTCCTCAGTAGAAACTTAGTTTAAGTGGAGTGCAAAGTCGTAACTTGTTAACTATTGCCCTTTACTCCATTGTGCCTTCTTGACGTAATCACATAAACATTACAATGACCACGTGTGCTAATTTCACTGCCTAACAATATTCAAGCCAATTTACAGATTTTTATTAAACTTGTTGCATCACAAGAACGTACTCTTGAGGCACGATTATTAAATTCCTTTATGAATGAAGATATTGGCTCTTTTAGAAGATTGTCGGGATATTGGCGTGTTTGAAGCTGCGAACATTTAAATCAGAGTGGTCGTGAATTTTAATTTGGTGTTACTATTAGAAGCTTGCCACGGTGGTCTAGCGGTTACAACGATGGCCTTGTAATCCTGGGGTCTCGGGTTCGATTCCCGGCGGTGCCCGAATTTATAACTTGTGTTGGGCAAGATCGTGGTCTAGGCAACATGGAGTTTTCCTCCGGGGGCTTCCCCGGTTTCTCCGTGGCATCCCAACAATTACTCCATTCACACACAGAAGAAGGCAATGGCAAACCACTTCTGGATCATCTGCCAAGAACGTATATGAACAGGTCCCAGTCCGAGAAAAGGATGGAAGGATCCTGTTCATATGGACCTGTCGTCAGACAGAACACTACAAATAAAAAAAAAATTAGAAGCTATTACAATCTCTTATTTCCAAACAGACTAAGATACAGAAATGATTTACTACATCAATTTTATACATTTTTTTTGTACTCTGATAGAGGGAGATTTCCACAATTTATAGAACTTCGTAAACGATCAGAAAGTAAGGTATTTAAGGCCACATGTGGCCAGCACGTTGTGCTCTATACTTTACTGCGGTTTTGGTACCTCAAGGTAAAAATAGGCGCACGAGTTGTTGTCCCTGTCCTGTTATGAACATCCTTCTCGTTTGCTTGCTTCTTCTTTTCCGGCTGTTGTTGACACAAAATAGGATAAGAGAAAAACTGACATCTCATCTGTTACACTAGCCCGCTGACGTCACAGTCCCTCCGGCATATTAACCCTTTTACTTGGCGATGTATCGCATTTTGTTTTTATTTCGCTGGCTCACACTTAATAGGAGTTGTTATGCTGGTGATTTATCAAAATTAGTAATATTTATGCAAATGATTTCTGATATATGTTTATGTGTTCTACAAGCGCATAACAAATTTTGTTCAAAGCGTTTTCCTTTAAGGTAAATACTTTGCAAAAAATGTATTTAGCTCCTTAAGTATAGTATCGTTTAAATCAGGGGTGCCAACCCGCGGGCCGCATGTGGCCCGCCTTGAACATTTTTCCGGCCCGCGAGATTCATCACACTTTTACAAAATATATTTATTTTATAATGGCCAAAGTAGTGAAAACCAATGTATTAAACAAATTACATTATTTGTGCATCCATATATTCATATGTGGCCCGCGGAGTTATGATGCATTTCCAAAGTGGCCCGAAAGATCATTTGGGTTGGCCACCCCTGGTTTAAATATATTAAAAAGTTATATCACAACAGAGATACCCATAGACCTATGATAAAAGTAAATCATATAAAATTTCATCTAACTCTGTAAGACTACTCAGTATAAATCTGTTAATGTAGATCGTGTGTTTCGAAATTACATTGGGTGAAATGTTTGGCGAATAATCTAAAACTTCCCGAAAAGAAATATATCGTATTCTCGTTTATTCGTTGGTTGTGTTTTGAAGTACAGCTTACGTTTTCCATCTACTTGACAACGATTTTAACTTGCGTACTAAAACACAAGAGGATACCGTGATGTTCAAAACTTCCACAAGCATTGCCTCTTCAATACCAAATTATTTTGGGGTTCAGTACTCGTAAAGTGCAGTTATTATCACACATAACAAGCTAAAATACATGTAGAAAAACAAATATTTTTTTAAACTACTACAGAGCCATATAAATAGAAAACAAAAAATCCTGTAGAGAAATTAGAATTCTCGTATCCGTTGCAAGTGAAAATCGATAATCCGTCCACATTTTGAATGATGTTCTTGAAGTGGCATGGGTTTGTTCTATTTTCAGGCTGTAATTAGAGGTGAATTTTAATTGGATCTTCTCCTTTCACGTCCCTTGTATGTCTCTCTATACAAGTTTAAGATTTTACTTACAGGGAGAACATTGTATTTTCAGATCTATGTCTTCCAAATAAAATAATGTGAAGCAATACAACTGTTGGTACAACTTGTATATCTAGTCTCAATAACAGCCAATCTGTTGTTCTGTATGGGTGTAAAATTTGGTCTTCCTTTCGAGATGGCCGTATTCTGGGCTGTGGAGCCCTGTAGTCTGCAAGAAATTTACCAACGTTGAGTCATCGCCCTGATTATGGAGGCAGCAAGGACCTCCGAAACGTCGGTAAACTTCTACCAGACTGCACGGCGCAACAACCCAGATGACAGACATCACCTACAGACCTTTTGTCTGTAGGTGATGTAGGTTAGGTTAGGTTATGCTAGAGAAGCTGTTGAATCAATTTACTTGGTTCAGTATAAGGTCAGATGCCGAGGTTTTGTAAATGTGGTAATGAACCATCAGAGTCCATGAAGCCAACGATCTGAGCTACGTCCCAAACATTGCAACCATATCATTAAGTTGTTATTGTAACCACATACTAACTTTCTACTTTGATCAACTTACTGGTTCGCCTGCAGCATTTCGATTAGACTACACGCTAAGTAGTAGAGTCGGAGAAGTTGCCGCGGCGATCTGCGGCAGCTCACAACAGAGCAATCCCTGTTAACTGTATCAGATTCATTTCGGCATTCAGGAATTGAATCGGGAGTCGACGCGCTGGCGAGAACAGTTAGGGTGACTGGAAATAAAATAACCCAGAACGTACCGATAAATTAATGGCCTTAAGCCAGGGGAGGGAGCAATTATATTCTATCCGCTTTGTTTTTTATTCGAATGTTAACCGCTCATAACATAAATATAATTTCTGTGTGGATTTCCGCAAATCCTTATGGGTCTGCCCGATTCCATCTTTCCTCTCAGTTGTTGTGATGAATGCGTCTTTTGTCAACCGTTCTTGTGATGATTATTTACCATTTTCTTTTATGATAAATTTTTTTCTGTCAGACTGTGTGTAATTAACTGCCGTCTAGTTGTTGTTTATCTGGTCCTCTCTTATCTGCCATGATTCTGGCCTCATAAACCTCGGCAACTGATTCATATACCACATTTCCTCGTTTTTAAGACACATCTTTTCACATTTTAAAATTTCTGAAATCGGGGTACTTCTTTCATTTAATGGCGTCTAAGACTCGCCACGGTGGTCTAGCGGTTAGAACGTTGGCCTTGTAATCCTGGGGTCTCGGGTTCGATTCCCGACGGTGCCCGAATTTATAACTTGTGGTGGGCAAGGCCGTGGTCTAGGCAACACGGAGTTTCCCTCCGGGGGCTTCCCCGGTTTCTCCGTGGCATCCCAACAATTAATCCATTCACACACAGAAGAAGGTAATGGCAAACCACTTCTGGATCATCTGCCAAGAACGTATATGAACAGGTCCCAGTCCGAGAAAAGGATGGAAGGATCCTGTTCATATGGACCTGTCGTCAGACAGAACACTAAATAATAATAATAATAATAATAAGACTCGAGAAAGAGTATTTTGTCCTGAAAACCTATTACTGAATCAAGGGTTAGTCTTATAATCAATGGCGTCTTAAAATCGAGAAATACATTGTTTTAACACAGGTCTGTATATATTATACGAGAAAGTAAACTGTAATAACATTCCTGTTAATAATTTTCTTGTTCACTTCTGTAGCTTTACTGGTCCATACTCGGGTATTTGTTTCGTATAGAAATTACTTGTTAAAATGCTTCTGACTTTTTGCTATTGCATGTCAACAAACTCTGACCCCTCACAAACCTGTGATTTAAAATAGCATTTACGAAATGGTAAGGGAAAACTAATAATTATGGAGCGTCATGTTTTGTCTTGTACTTAACATGAACCACGATACATCTGAATCGGATAGATAACAAGTAGCACTGTGTTAACACTAACCACCTACCTTTATTTGTACTTAGATTAAATGTGTCAAAAGGCTTAGCTGATGTCCGGTGGGTGCCGTTTTCCATTATGACTACCTTTGGGACTCAGTTCCACCGACATCCGACAGTCTGTCTATCGGAAACAGTGAATGTGTCCAGAAGATAAGGTTCGCATAATGAGTTTACTTTTTGAAACTCAATCTGTGAGAGAATGTTACTGAAATTTCGACACTCTGTGCGGGTTTCAACGGGAGTAAAATGAAAAGTTACTTTTTCTCTAGACTCTGGGATTCTCCGAGTCTCTCTTCTAACACAGGCAGTATTTATAAGACTCAGAAGGAGTAAAGTTGTGATTCAATACCAGAATATGATTGAATTAAAATTATCTCATGTTCCCTATGCATTAATTTTATCCGTTACTTTGTATGGATGTCGTTGGATTTCCATTTCAAGGGAAGAGGGCTATTAAAATAAATGAGCTGAGGACAATGTTTATCCCTACGTGAAACGAATAACAGAAAGATTGAGAGAATTAAACAATCATAAGGTTTAAAGTTTTACTTTTGAAATAGGGAAGACTGGGAGAGATGGGAAAGGTATACTGAATTTTGTTACGGAACTCGAAAGGAAAGAGTTGACTTGGGGGGGGGGGGGCTA
>NW_019059934.1:764694-784624 GCF_000696155.1 Zootermopsis nevadensis
TCCATCATCTAATCATACGGACAATGGAGGCCGCCGTGAGAACCTCAAATCCTGCAAGGTAATAAGCGTTTGGGTCCAATAAAAATTTGGGAAATATTTTACTAGCTGAGCGACTGTTAGCTTCTTAATAAGATTTCCGCTCTCTGGAATTAATCATATTTATTAAACAGTCACGAAAGAATACCATTTTGGTAAATGAGTTAAGGCGAATTAAGTAATTATTGAACTGAATAAGATTCTTAAATTCTGATTACACACGGAAGGAACCTCCAGAAATAAAAACTAATTATATGTAAAACATATCAGTAATATAAAAAGCAAGGTGATGAATTAAAATATTCAGTGCGTTCGGAGGCTTGGGCACTTGAAACAGTAGAACAATGCTCTTCTGCTTGTTCTTCAGCGAGCGATGAATTAAAATAATGCTCTTCTGCTTGTTCTTCAGCGAGAAGTGCGATTCGTAAAGGAGCTAAGAGCTGAAAAGGTGCGGACAGTGGTGTGTGCGTCGGGTGAGGGGAGGGGGTTGTGACTGATAATGGCAGAGGGCACTTGAGAAATTTGCTCATCCTCGTACCATAAATTGGAATTACCGCCCTTTTCAAAAACACGGATTACACTGTGATTAAATCTCATTTGCTTTTATAACCTTTTAATTAGCAGACTCTTGTTTAGAAACGTATATTATAATAAGGAAAATGTTACATTCAGTAGAGGACTATGGCAGTATTTAATATGAATGTTACTTTATAAACTATTCACATAAATTCTGTTTCCTCTGGAATTGGTTAATTTTAAAAATATGAACAAGGTGAGTGTATAAAGACCCGACAAAATTACCCGTGAGCTCTGTAGCATTGCACAGTGCATAACTTGACATGAAGGTGGGTCTACTGCTAGTTTAAAGTCGCGTCACTTACGGCCGGTTTCAGTCAGCTAACAATTTCAGAACGCGTGTCTAAAAAAACTGTCTGGCCGGATACACTGTGGATTTCTGGCCTGTTTGATCAAATAGCTTATTTGAGAGATCTGATTTACTTCTGAAACGCTGTGACTGCCTATGAATTAATTTGACATCACAGCCAAGAAAAACAACATCACAAGTAAGTGTGTAGGCCTACTTCGCTGTTACACTATGCATTTATGCAAAACACGCAGTGGTGCAGCGGATGATTTCGCGTGTCATGACGTAATGAAGTATATTTTAATATTCAACCACATGTGGGAAAGGCTGAGAGAACAATCCCAAGCCACGCTCTAAGGGTTCTAAGATAAATTGTCATCCAGGGAAATGGATGCGGAGTTCTTATTTATTTTTCTCTCGTAGCAGCGTTTTGACATGTAAAGTAGCCAGACCTGAGAATGTTGGTGTGTATTCAGCTACCAACTTACTCTTAACAGCTGAAGATATTACCTTGCTTTGGAACATAATTTATTTAGAGATTTTTCTTGACGTAAAATGTATCTAGCGATGATACATCGAGCTAGGAAGAGATAGCACTTGTTTTATGTATGATTCCACAAGAGCTCCTTCATATAAATGCTGCAGGCGTTACATAAATATGAAATGGATGATAAAATGTTTAACATGAAATGTAATCTCATATCCTTACTTCATACATAATTATTTATACTCAATTTCCACGTTATCGTAATAGCATAAGAACTATATATTTAATACATACTTAAATCACACGCCTACAGAAATCTGTGTTCAGTATATAAATCATATCCTGCGAATTCTTACAGTGTATGAAATCAACTAAGCAGTATCAAGGATGTAAGAGCAAATATACAGAATACTGGTGAATGGTCGGATACTTTCAGAACAATGTGACAGCTGCTATGGATTGGTCACCGAATGCAAACATACGAACACTCTCTTCTAAACATATTTTAGCTTGAGAAAGTTTAAGTTTCAGCTTATAAATGTTATATCTAACATTTTATAACTTTTGTATTCTTATAGCCATAACAATTACGTTTTGGTTCGTAGATATTCGACAAGCACTGAGAATTCTGTCATTAAAATTCCTCTGAAATGGCGAGTATCATCTGTCTGTCTGCGTAACTTTCCTGATCCACTTCCTTTAATGTAATAATTCGAACTTGGGCACTCCGGGATTTATTTGAAGCGTAACTCTAAACATGCCTATAACCTGTATAAGTGGAAGTCTGTTTGTGTCTAAGGCTCTTCAAACTTTGCAACTGGCTTGAAATCGATTCTGCCAGCGCTTTAAGAGCTGACAAGATAAAAAATAAAGTATAGTGCAAGGAGAAGTATTAAACTTTGCGAAGTGCTACGTGAAGAGGCGAAGCTCACATGCCGTTCCATGCGCAGAGTACAGCGTGCAATTTAAGGTTCTCACGGATCTCCGTATTGGCTGCACAGTGTTCTCCGTGTCGCAGAGTGTCAAATTGATCAAATATTTCAACTTTTCGGGAGCATTTCTTGCCTCCTTCTTCAGGGTCGTGCAAGTATTTCAGCCCAGAACGATTAGTGCGCAAGCTCTAAATATCCGCTGCTGTTTCGTTGCCTGGCAACCATTTAATTAATCAATTGGTTACTGTCACCGGCGCCAATTCAGTGAACAGCATAAAAAAGATACTGTTGATTTTAGAACTTGAATTTGTTGGTTAATAAGAATTGTGATTCAGTGCTTATTTCTTGAAGTTCATCAGGCGTTGAAAAGTGAAGTCTGTCCCTTCAAGCACTATTACTGTTATACGTTTCTGTTGGAGTTTAAAACTTAAACTTAGAGAAGTAGTTGAACTCTATCGAATGTATTACCGAGTCACTTATTTGGTGTTTTCTTTTATTTCTGGAGCAGTGTTTTAGTATGTATTGTACTCGGACGTTTTCAAATGTCAGACTTCATTTCTTCCTCCATACTTGTCAGCTAAATTCTGTAGCCAGCTGTAAAGAAAAAAAACTTATACGAACAAAAAACAATAAATGTAAGCCCAGTCTGTTTTCTGTCATATTCATAATTTCATTATATTCGATTTTACATTAAATTATTAGTTTTATTTCTGTTCGGTTCATACAGATTTGTTGGATTTATTTCTGTTCGGTTCATACAGATTTGCACTGTATTCCCGGTATCAGAGCAAGTTTACGATATAGGTAGGTTTCCTTCTAACTCAGGTGTCATTTTAGACGAGTTCCGTCGTATTTAAAGTGATACAATTAGTTTAATCCTCCATACAGAGTCGCCTCCTCCCCATTCCTTCCCCTTTTCAAGTGCCTGTGATGTGCAGGTCTGTGTGTTCACAGTATATAAAGTTCTTTGTATTTCGTAGATATTGGCACGCGCAACATTATAACAACAAACCTCTTCCTCTTTATGCCTCTTTGCAAGCTGCTAAAATGATAGCAACAACAATACGAAACATTGTTTACATACGCGCATAACAAAAGTTTTTGTTCCCTTGAGACAATCGCACATCGAAATGGGGGGATATATTTATCTGTCCGCTTTGTGTACGGTTGACGGCAGCGCCAGTAAGATTAGGTGTGGAAAAACAAGAGAAAATGTTTAGCTTACTTTTTGTGTTCCCACGTCAGCTTCCCTCTTTTTATTCCTCCGAGTGGACGGTTGTCTGGATTCATTCCTCTGCAACACCACTGACTGCGGATTCTGGAACTGTATGTAAATAGCCGTTCGTGTGAAAGAAATAAGGACTTGTCGGAGCAGAGTGAGAAATGTACCAGCTAGGAGTCTTCTAAACCCCAACGTCATTTGTAACCTTTTACTGTTTCCTGTTCATCTAAATCTTTGTCATATTTCTAACTAATCTGGTTTAGACAATACTTTAATTTCTTCTGTACACAGAGAACGTTTGTCCATATGTGGGCAAGTGTTTCGTTTCTTAAATTACGAGGTGTATGTTGCTTAAATCAAAATTCTTACCGATATTAACAAAAAAAAATTGTTTTAAAAGTAGACTATTTAAATCAGAATTTACACCAAGCTTAAGTTAAATTAAGATCAAGACCGATACATACTAAACTTGGGCTATTTAGATGGCTGTCTTCTGGGATGTTTCGCTGTGTGCTCTGGTAGGAGTTTACCGACGTTAAATTAAAGAAGATACAAAAGAATACAAGGTAGAGAAAGGTTTTTTTTTAACCACGTGAAGGAAGAGAAAACATGACGAGAAGAGATAACAATGAAGATAAAATGGAAAGAGAAGCACTTGAAGAAGAGTGGACGAACTGGACAATAGCATTCAGTTGGTGGCTGAACGCTGCCCGTATTTGCATCGATTGTGCCAACATGGGCTGACCTGTCACAACCACAATTTTGTGGTCCCGATATTTTGCTTCCGTACGGACGCGTTGCGGTTCAAAAATACCGTTCACAGCTCATTTCCGACTGCATCCCAGGGCCTGTATAAAAACGATACACAGAGCCCGAATACAGCCCTTGCTTCGTGCTGTCGGGAACATGTGACGGAGAATTCACGAACAAATGTAATTGCGTTTCTTATCATACTTTTGGCAATAGAATCTTGTGAATCGGTTGCACAGATCTACAAGATTTGTTTGTATGAAATATCGAGTCCTTGCCGTTCAGATAAACTACAGTGTCAGTCTGCATTCAACCTTTCAATTCTGAAATCTGCCTAGCAAGAATTCCTTATTTTTTTTTTCTGTATTTAGTATCCAAGGTAACTTTAAAATGACTTCCTCTTGAGAAATATAATGCCTTCAGGTTGTCCGGCTAAGATTTTCATCTCGTCATGCGTTCTCCATGTTTCGCCCATCCCATTCTTCTTAATTTGACCACCTTAAAAGCACAAATTGTGTAACGCCTCATTGTGGTATGTGTATTTTTAGCTTCATGCTTCATAATATTCCTGTTATTTTACGCTGTATGACCTATGTAGTTGATAATTCATCGTAAAGTAATCCAACATCTAGTTTAAAAAATCTAACTGATTCTTTGCGCGCTTTTAATAAAATTGATATTGATTCGTCTTTGTATTTTCTTAGACGTTTATCGATGTTTCAGGGGTGCTTACTGCCTCCATCATCAGAGAGATGTTAATGGAGGTAGCAAGAACCTCTGAAACGTCGGCAAACTTCTGCCTGGCTACACGGCGCAACGTCCCAGAGAGACGGCCGTCCTTATCCTAACCGCCATAAGAACATGAAATCTCTTGAAATATATATTATTTTGAAGGAGCCAATATAAATATCGTTTCAACATTCAACATCTGCAAAGTGCTTATAAATTCCCATAAAATAGGCGTTTAATTTGAATAATTCTTAAATATGTTATAAAGAAGAATCAAATTAATTTATACGGACAGTTCTGAAAGAATTTAAATGTGCACGGGACTCCACTGTGCTAGCAGAGTCCAGTAGTGAATGGAGAAGTGAGGGGAGGGGGTACAAATGTAATAAAGGGGTTAAAACGCGTGTCTGTTTTGATATGTTAGCCACATGTGTCTCTGCGTATGTGTGAGGCGAGTTCTACGAGCTATAAATATATTCTACAGCGGCCTCCTGTACGCAGCACGTGTTTGGATAATATTTTGAATTTTGTCCGAGTCAGCAGTGGTTATCACTGACATGGGCGTTTGGTAATTCGCGAGTTAGGTTGGGTTCGGGAAAGCGGGAGGGTGAAGCTGTTTGTGTGTGTCTATAGTGGGATAATGGGAGAACAGAATTGTAGCTAGGTAGAGAGGGAAATTTCAGGAAAAAAGACTTCCCTCCGGGCTGCAGAAATTTCTAAACAGCTGCGGTAGGCAAATTTCGCTTTTGGTCGATTCCAACACACTGCTAGTAGTGTGTAGAACTTAAGTGTAACTCTGCAGTTTGATACGGGCATTTGCCGAGCTGATATAGGGTGATTCGTAAATCGAAACACGTGAGAGGGAAACTAAGAAATTATATGCCAATAGCGGGATTCTCATTATGAATCACATTGTAGAAAGTGTTACTTTTGTCTGCCAGTTTTAATGTAAAGTTAAATGCGTACTTAATGCTAGATGACAGTATCTTAAGGAGACAGGGTGTGAGTAGGTTGTTGACATTAGTTATGAGATTAGGATATGGACAAGTCGCGTACTCTTACGGACAAAGTAACGAACCATTGAATTTTATAAAAAGTTAGTTATTTCTTGATTAACTGAGCGAATGTTACATTTTCAAGTGCTTTTCTCCGAAATGGTACTTACATAAGTGTGAGGCCGGTCAGAATATTGGCGCGTACAGTTGGACTGATTTTGATCAAATTTTGTACTGGATGTACTTCCTCACCTGCCTCGTCGTGTGTTGCACTTACTATACGAGGGCATCAGACTTAAATATCCACGAATTTAAAATCTAGATGCAACAACACAGCGAACGCTCCAAAATTGTATTTCCCGATTTCTTCTACCTGGCTAAGCTGAATTACTTACAACTTTAATTTCTCGTTTCTTCCACAATAAAAAACGATTCTCAGATGCAAAGTAGAAAAGGGTCCTCATGTTTGTTTTAAAATGAGTGCTAGTGGAAGCAGCCGGTAAGTGGAATATCTGCACGCCGGTGGTAAGAAATTGTGGACCGTTTATAATTACATATGAATCTTCCAGCTACGCGAATGAATCTTAATTGAGGCCTAATTAGCCACGTGACCCGCTAAATTCTCTGTCTTAATCACTAATCAAGTCGTTGTCATTTATAATTAAGGATGGCTTGCTAGACGTTTAGTTGCTTTGTGCCGCTTGCACTTATGGAATTAACAGCAGGGTGTTTCAGAATAGTTTATCCTCTTTTGCCTTCATTCACGGGATAAGATTTATAATTTAAAGAGAACGTGATAGACTTCCATAATTTATGTATAATAAAAAGTACATAACAGAAGAATAAAGAAAATTGTACAAGACGATGTATATTTTATAAGTTCCGGTACAAAATCTTAGTACCTTTTGTGAACAGTCTGGGGGAAAAAAACATCTCTGATTTTGCTCTTGTAGTATTGACGAAAGAATGCTGGAAATTCGTAACTAGCGCGGCAGTTGTTTTTCTTCTGTTATTTTATGATGACCTGAGCAAAAGGGGACGGACGATCAGAACGCACTGGGGAGAAGTGCAAAAATAGGCTCCAACAAAATTAGCAAGAGGAGGGGCAATAGCATAATCGCTATTAATTTGATAAAAATATGACTCTCATATTACCATAACACAGGATACTATTATACTATTACGCAGAATATTTACCGCTGCTCCATCAGACATTTGGATGTAACTGAATTATTTCTGTTTAAAATTTATTCACTTGTACACTTTGCAAAAGCGACGTATGTTTTCTGCTTGCTTAGTATCACCTCGCTAAATCTGAAAAATCTGCAACTCCTTCACTGGCAGCTATCAGCCAACTGGCTCATTCATTCCGGAACCATCATCTTTCTGTGAGAAGCCTCGACTAATTTTACGGCGTGGCCACTACAAAGTAACAGATCTGTGCGCTCTAGTAAAATGTCGACGCTTGATTCAAATTTGAGTTAAAACATTAGGCGCTCCTTTCAAGATCGACTCCTGTGGTCATGTTCCACTCTGCAAAGCACCGCTTCGTGCTTTGTGTCTAGTGACAAGTTCTGAGTTAGGGCACTCAACTTTGAGTGCTAGCAAGCACAGAAATATCCCTGCCTCTGACCTACTACAAAAATACCTTCCATTTTCGCTGAAATTTATTCGACTTTGAAAAATTCATTGAGGTACGATGTCGTGTAATATTTAACTCTAATTTATCAAAATTTTCCGTGGCTGTACATCAGTTTTTTTTTTGCTAGAATGTAAACGATCATTTGTTCTTTGTCATTTCGATGTAGTGGCAGTGAGCAGAGCGTCATTGATTAGCCATCGTATTATATCCCGCAACCCTGACCTACCTCTACTTGAATATCTTGGAACCGTTCATAACGTCACTACGTTTTTGTAAATATTTTATGATTTCCTCTTCGTTTCTTGCATCAGGAAACAGTGCGGAAATTACACGTCAAAGAAATGGTCTGATTCCTAAAATAAATTCCGCTTTCATAAAAAATTACTGTCATAGGTTTAGCTACAGGGTGTCAAGAAATTACTTGGTGCAAACCGTTAAAGCTACGGACTTCATAATAAGCTGCACATAATGCATATTAGGGAAAACTGTATAATAACTTCGTAACTTATACCATTCACAAGATTTCATTAGGATTATTAAATAAACAAGAATGAAATTTGGGATGAGGGCGATCACCTAGAAGACTTTGGTATAGATTGGAGAATAATGTTAAAATACGTCTTAAGGAAATAGAGTGAAAGGATGTGGACAAGATTCAGGAGGCCCTCGTGAGCATAATAATAACTTTCGGGTTCAAAACGAGGCTTAGAATTTCTTGGATAACTAAGCGACTAATAGCTTCTCAAGAAGGCTTCTGTTCCATGAGGTCAGTCATTTCACCTGAAGGTCCGTAAAAAGAGGGACGGTTGATTTAAACACTCAAAGGTTTTTAAGATTATTAGATCAGGAAGAATGAGATTGGTGGGACGTTTAGAACGCACGGATCTAACTTATTATTTTATATTTTATCCATAAATGTTTGTGCTTCCCGAAATATAATTGACCAAAATTCGACCAACGGATTTGAAATGATCTATACTTCGAGAAACTTAGTTCGACTTACATGTCATGTTACATACGCGTGTAAAGTGTGTGTGAATTTCAGTCAATTAAGGGTCATGTCGGGCACAGTTTAGGCTATTTGTTTGCTTTGTAAATAAACGTGCAACTACAGAAGAGTTTTAGGGAACAGAGGTATTTTCAGCGCCGAATATTCGAGACATCACAGTACCACTGAATCCGCTAGAACATATCAGTCTGTGGCTCTAGAAAAATAAATCGGAAACCATTTTCAATATTTAAACTGGTTAATTATTTGTTTCTAACCACCGCAAAATGTGGCGTTACGTAAAATCAATTGTATGAATCTCCGTCCAATGCCTAATACAATGAAAATAATATGGATCTTTTAGCTTAATAATAATGGTTTACGTGTGCCGGCGAGGCAAATAAGAGAATTTTCTACTTTTAGTGTGAGCAGTGCACTAAGGCATAGTCCTTCAGCCAGGTGCGTCATCGCTGCAAATGACGTATGTAAATCTTTGGACGTATTTAGCACAAACATTGTCTCCCTTGAGCGAACGTTCTCAACAAGGGAAATGATCTAGCTTGGTTATCTGTCTTTTTATATTTTTTAAAGTTTTACAATTATATTAGTGTTCCCTACGTGGATTATTTTGTTTTTATTTATATTCCTTCATTTTTTGCTCTGTGTTAATATTGTTTCTATTTTGGGTTTGCCTGTACTTGGCAGTTATATTTAATACTGTATATTTATAAGTTTAGTTAATCCGTTTGTGTAAGATTTTTAATTTTTATTTCACTATTATTGTATATATTATCAGTGTTTGCCTGTTATTGGCTTCTTGCTGTTGGCAAACACGTAAATAAATTAATTGAATTGAATTAATTGAATTGAATTGAATAATACTTGTGATCACATTACACGAAAAAATTGTCAGACTGGACAGAATTTGTTGTTTCACACTGACAGTAACGAGGCAGGGTTTTTTTTTTTAAAAATGAATTCTGTTGTTCACAATCATTTTAAAATTTTGTATCTTTATCAGTTGTAATTCAACTGCCGTTCTTATGCCTTAAATAATAATGATCCTCAGTTTGTTTTATTGAAACAAACTGATTGATGTAAATGTCAGTTTGTCTGACAATGCCACTCTGCATGTTTTGATTACAGACCAATATCTCGTTTCGGATATCACAGTTCTATTCACAGCTCCGTATCTAATATTTATAGCAAAATATACATGTTCTTCCAGGTAAAATTGTGTCAGACAAATGGAGAAAATGGCAGTGTAGGCCTTTATACCTTTTACACATCAGTCAACATTGTTCAGTTGTCACTCCATTTATAGGTGGATCAGATGTACCAGACAAGCAATGTGAATGAAGGTATGAAAAATACATACACCGTTTTAATCGACGACCTCAAGGGAACAGGTTTAATTGAGAGTATAATATTTTAATATATCTGCTTAGAGAAATGGTGAACGCGTGTACTGGATTCAACGCTCAAAGGACAGGCTTCAAGTTTCAACGTCGCTTTAAGTGCACAGCTGAACTAAATTTACGAATTAATAGTGTCGTTAAGTGACCTAAGCCCCGGGTCATTATAAAGGCAGTGTTGATCGTCTGGATGTAAGTTTCTGCACATCCAGTAGCGAGGTTACTCGACTGTAATGCATAGGGTTTGTGCAGCAAGGTGACTTCTGGTTGTAATTTACAAAGAATGTCGTCACGCGATAACGCAATAACCAACGAGAAGCTTTCTAGTGTCAAATGTAGGAAATACAAAAGCCACAGAAACATAAGAAAAAACATAAAAGACGACGGGAAAATCTTATTACAAGGGCCCGACTAGACACAAAGGGGGGGGGGAGGGGGGGGGCAACAAATATGAACGACTAACGAACGAGCGACCTGACAACGGAAGAATGAAGCCGTATGCAACCGAGTGACAGCTAATTTCTAAGTCTCGTGAGAGAAAAGTATATTCACGCGATCAGCGAAGCTAAGAAACAATACTTGTTAAAATTGAAGGTTCGCGAAAGAGTGAATGACTTGTCAAAATATCGATTTTGAAAAGTTATTTTCTGAAAACGAAATATGCCACGCAGGGCCCATGTTACCACGTCATGTCTTGTCTTCGGGTTCCGATTGGAGGAGACCGCCTCCAGACACGAAGGCTAACTGCGAATGCATTGAATAAGCAGTCGCGGACAGCCGACAAGGGGTGGTCGGCAAGTTTTGTTATTGAGCGTAAGCCAACAACACTTTACAGTAAAATGCTCTGTGATAAAAATAACTTTACATAGGCCGAGGGATTGGTAAATGGAGGAATCTACGATGGACTGGGCATATAGATGGGATGGGGAGATAATAATAAATACAGAATTATGGTGGGAAGATGTGTTTACAAATGACAGAGAATGACATGGGACGATAACATTAAGGTAGATCTAAGAGAAGTAGGTCATGAAGGTGGGATTTGGATGGAACTGGCTCAGGATCGTGTCCAGTGGTGGTCTTGTTGAAATTTCAGGGTTCTGCTGTCAGAGAATTATTGTGTTATTGAACGACACTTTCTCAACTGATTACTTTTTGTAGCGTCGAATGGTAGGCTGACTGTATGAATGGTGAATTGTAAAGGATGTGGAAGGAAGCGGTTAACGTTCCACACAGCGTTTTCTTGGAGGTCCGGTATTAAACAGCAATGCTAACCATAATCCAGAGTGCTCCTGCGAGGTAAATTTGGATACGCGTATATGGCTGAGAACTTGTTCTGTATTTCAGGGTGTTCCAGACTCTGTTTATCTCCGTAATGTCTGTTGGGGGATGTTCATGTAAAGGACACTTGCTTCAAAAATCCTCGCTAAAAGAAGTGTTTGGCTTAACCGTGATTTGTTTCAGGACCGGCGTTTTGGGGCCTTATCAACCCAGAATGGAGCCTCTGCAACAAGGGCAGGAGACAATCCCCTGTCAACCTGGAGCCCAACAAACTGCTGTTCGACCCCAACCTGCGACTATTGCACATAGACAAGCACAGGGTGAGTCACAATAAGTAGGCATTCTACAGCATGCATCAGAAACTTGTAATTATTCTGATTTCATGGTACAAACCTAATATCTTCTTTAAAATGTTTTAAGTTTTTCAACCGTTCAAAAAGTGTTTTTGATTTTGAAGAACTTAAAGGTTAATCACAGTGTTCACAAAATCCAACAGTTGGACTGCCATCAGTAGAATTCAGTCCCCACCTTCGTATCTATTTTTATATTTCCAGTCTTATTTTAAAAATCCAATTCCACACCTAGCTTCTTTTGAATTGTATCTTTTCTGCAGATTTTCTTAAAATAATTTTCTGTGCATTTCTCATGGCCACAATGCGTGCTACATCCACCATCTTTAATATTATCTCTGATTTTGCCACCCCTAACACTATCTTAAAATGAAAATATTTGTGTCATAACTGTATTTGCACATTATACTGCACACGGGAAACAAGAAATACACACAGAAGTTTCGGGAGCTACCAGCCAATAGGTTTGGATGCAGAGTGCTAAAATTGAAAAGGACCAATAGGATAGATTTGCTCTGATGTCGATGTTATTGTTGTTAGTTGTGACGTCGTAAGGACTTGGACGCAGGCACCAACATTTCAGAAAAAAAACCATGCTGCCCCCATTTTCAGCCCTGGAGATGGGGACAGTATGCTCCTCTGAGAGGGTGGTATCTACCTACGGCGTCACAGCCCTTAAGATCAGCCTCGACACTGTGCTGTGTATTGTCGCAGGTGAGCGGCAGTATCAGCAACACGGGGCACAGCGTAATGTTCACTGTGGACAACACGACGCGACATCACATCAACGTGACCGGCGGCCCGCTGTCCTACAAGTACCAGTTCCAGGAAATACACGTCCACTACGGCCTGCGAGACGACGGTGGTTCTGAGCACAGCATCAACGGATACGCCTTCCCTGCCGAGGTAAGGCCAAGTATTTCCCCGAATGCAATGCGACAGAGAATATCTGAAGCGCACGAGGCAGCCTCTAGAAGGCCTCGCCTCAAACTGAGTTCTTGCAGACGGAGACTGACCACAGACTTTTAACCTGCGGCCGTTTCTTCTCGTTCATTGTTTCCTTTGAGGCTGAAATTCATTATTAATTAGAAACTAGCTTTTTGTTTTAAAGAAATTATACACCTTGAACGCCACTTTCTTTTCACATTTATCGACGTATTTGGCTGTTGCTTTTTGTTCCTACGCTGATCCAAGACAACCGCGTTACCATGGTTACTCCATGGAAACCAGCCTTGTTGCTATGGCAACATAGAGACAACAAATTAATTTCTGTAAATAACAAATTATTAAGTAAAATAAGATAACTAAACTGGGCGGATATAATAACCATTTACTTTATTTGTGTAGAGTTAAAAGTCAGCCACTTTGCCTGTATTCCTGTTAATTTTTCGGTGTACAGTATGCTTAGACAATTCAGTCATATTATCGGAATTCATAGACTAGTTTTTTGGCAGGCCTGCAACCTTACGACATTCAGATTTGCCTGGGACACAATTTGTCTTGATCCAGAACCTACGACCCGTCCAATGAGATTAACTCAACTAACACTTCCGCATTTTAACGCGTTTTGTGTTAACATGAGACGGGATTTGAATGCGTAATCACTATACCTATATCTGTTCGCATATAGCCATTGGTGTAAATTATGCGCCGGCCAAAATTAAATGGTTGCTGCAGACATAGATAATTTAAGCACTACTGTAATATCTGTTGTGATCGCCTAGCAGCTGTAGACGGAGAGACACGGAACAAGTGTAGGAAAGGATTTTTTCTAGTACCGCGCGTAGGATAACGAGAATGACAGTTATACAGTAAGCCCACAGCTTGCTGCAGGCTGGATGTGAGAGGTGGAGTCTCGGACTGTCGCTCTGAAATGACCACTATGGGAGTTCTAGTCCCGGGTGGACCCAAATCTTATGAAAACTTCTGGCATACTCTGTCGTCCCATATAAAGTTCCCGTAAGTTTTAATTGGAATTGCATTGAAGTTTCGAAAAAGGAGAATTGCTACTTTTTACCAGTGTTTTCGGCTTTATGTGCGGGTGGAGAGGGGTTTACCCCCATATCCCCAAGCACAATCATAGCTGTAACAGCTATAATAAGATTTCTTCCAGACCCACATCGATACAGCTGCCTCAAGACCGCGTTTTAAAGAAAAAAGTGTTGTTCATCGCGATTAATAAATTTCCCTATTCGAGCTATGAAGCTCAAGTTAGACTCATTTTGAATTAAAATTACATGTTGATACTGCTTTTTTGGAATTCAGAGCTTCAAAATCATGAGGAGAGTTGAATATAAGTAGAACTTGGGACAGAAGTTGACTCTCCTGGTCACATACGCGCGCATGTTGTTTGTGGCCCCTGTCCCTCGCTTATTACGCACGTTTCTAGTCATTATGTTCTAGATCTACTGCTCTTGAGTTCTTTTGGTTCATTGTGCGCAAGTTGGGTTCCATGCAGTTGTCCGTCTTTTCTTTCTTTTTTTTCAACCTCATTTCTTCATCTCTTTTCTTCCTCCTTCGCCCAAACCCAAGTTTGTTCCGAAACTCAAGTTTATCCCCACACCCCCTCCCTACAAACGACAGTCACAACCACTGCATAGAATTGTGTACGTTATTTCTTATTGAAAAGATTTTCTGCTTTCATAACTTGGAGGGAAAATAAGAGTGGATTTAGAAGGAAAGGAAATAATTCAAATCCGATATACTTAACACCGTTCACCAGATTGAGGCAAAATTTGAATTCTAAAATAGAACAGCTTGAGGCAATTGAAATCTGCCAGCTTATTTTCGACTATTCTTAGAAGCTTCCTACGAGTCCACTGTGCCGCAAGGAGAACTGAGTAATTCCACTGGCTTCTGATTTGTACATGCTCCAAAACTACACGCTAGCCTATTTAAATTGTGTGCCCATTGTCCGTGAAGTGGTTCTTACCCAGAAGTTCATAAGCACCACGTTATGAAAAGTTATACAGTCATCTTTAAATCGTTTCCGTGTTTGTGAGTATGATTGATTCATGATTATATAATTACGTATGCCATTTTAATCTAATTCTGGTTACATGGGCAAATATTATTGTATTTCTACTTTCTTAAAGTAATATATGAGGTCGGAACAGGCTTAAGTGTCTGTATTAAGAAGCAAAGAAACAATAATAAGATTCATATTACTATATTAAATGCTAACAATTTTCTCTGATTACTAGACCACCACAGTCACTTGAGCACTGCAGTAGGAAACTACCGAAACGTCTTTTATACCAAATATACTACAGAAAAAATTATCAAACATAATTACGGTGTGAGATTTTAGGTTGTCATTGCAGCGAGTATAAAGATTTAAGGTTTACATGCGTCATGTTTGTGTTTTTGATTAAAATATATAATAAAATTCAGGTCAATACACAAAACAATACTTTATTTAGATGTTAAAATTTAAAATTTAAATGTTAAAATTTTAAATTTTAAATTTGCGCTATTCATCACTATAAGGATGTTACATTTGAGCGCTTTCGTTCACTTCACAACATGTTTCGATGTAATACATCATCTTCAGGTGTTGTTTTTTTAAAACTATTTTATATTAGAATGCATGTCTTGCAATATATTTATTATTGTAGCGTGTGTTCTGTTGATACTTCCGTTTTACGCATCTTATGTTTTGTTAATAAATAAATAAATAAATAAATAAATGTAATAAAATTTGGAAGTTATTTATTTTATATGCAAATAAGTTTTGGAATATGAACTATATTGTAACTAACAAGTATAAAGATGTTAGCCTTCTCGAATATTCGCGTCTAGTAGATTGCACGGCTCAATATCCCAGAAGACTATTATCTTCACAATTGCGCAAAATAATTAGCGATACACACACAAGAGGCAATCTCTGCTTTTTTTAACGTCGCTTGTGTGCGTTGTTTAACATTCTGCGCTTGTCTTCTGTTTCTGGCACCCCGGACAGTGCTCCGACTACAAACTTCTTTTCTCTGTCCCTTTGGAAGACAACTGCACGTAAAGCTGCCTAAATCTTATTTTTTTCGTCACGACCTCAGTGCGGATGTAACACTCCATGGATCCTAATGAGGATAATCAGAAGGGAAGTGGCAATCTGTTTATGTGATGCATAATACCCACGAGTTGAATACAACTGTTCTCTCAGCAGCTCACTTCACTTCCAAGACTTTCACGGTAAGAAATGCAAACATGGGGAGGGGGTGGATATTATTGTGTGATAGGGCTCTGTCTTCTACGAAGTTAAGAATTCCTTCTCTCCACCCAGTAGTATTAAGGAACTTCCTGTAAAGATGGTCGGAGTTTGTGACACGTATGGGAGCGATTCTTATTCGGAAACCCTGGATGGAATACAATTTTGTTTGATAAAGGAACAGTATTTCAAAGATCAAATAATGAAGATGGCTGCCTTTTGGGATATTACGCCATGTCTGATGGACATCTGACCCAGATTTGAGAGGTGCTGAAATCCTTCATCATCGGAATTTTCATCGCCCTGATCATAGTTGCACCTGAAATCTCGCCTAGGTTAAATAGATATTTCAGACGACAATGACTCAAAAATTCAGTAATATATTTATTTATTTCCGTCAATACACAAACTTAGTTGTTAAAATTGGTGTTATTAAAGCTAAACTTTAAAATTTGGCGCTTATCATCATAGTCTTCACTCGACCACAGACGCAAACACACCACAAATCACAACTCTGACTACAGAACGACTGATCTAATAAATACAAAACAAGACGAACAACAAAAAGAAACAAGCTACAAAAATGAAAACTACAAAACAAACAAATCAATGATAGTTGCATTAATAAATATACATTAGTTTTAAAGACGAAAATAATCTGAAGATGATGCAGTTGCATTGAAACATGTTGTGAAATAAAATAATGAGCGCTAAAATTGTAACATCGTAATAGCGATGATAAGCGCCAAATTTTAAAGTTTAGCTTTAATAACACCAATTTTAACAACTAAGTTTGTGTATTGACGGAAATAAATAAATATATTACTGAATTAAGCACAAACATGACGCATTTAAACTACAAATTCAAAAATTCAATCTAATTATTTCTGGTTTTTCGACAGTAGAAATTGTCGTTCCCGTGGTACTGACTACATAAAAAAAACAGCGTAAGAAATGTTGACTAGGTATGTTGATATTTGGAAAAGTCTGCTGAAATCTTACTCTAAGGTCATATTTATTATCCGATGTTGATTGTTGTTATGTTACAGGTGTAAAGAACCGTTAGGAAAGACACGGATAATTTGGTCGCGAAGTTGATGCTTTATTGTCGACATTGTCAAGATTCTCACACGCCACTGAGGACTTGATAGATGAGTCCCACGTGTCACTTTTTTTTCCCTTGATTTTCAAGTGACTAGCAGCGACTGTTTGTAGATTACTTTAAGTCCCACAAAAGAATCCATGAAATGCAATCACTCTACAAAATTAAATGAATGGGTCTCGTTCGTATACTTCGCAAGACATTGAGGAACATGGGATAAAACCACGACAAACACTGAATTGATAAAGGAGGTAGACAAGAAGTAAAATTTAGATTTACGTCGCAGCAGAAAGTGAATAAAGAGGTATAATCTGTTTTGACAACACTAAATATTAAATTGTAAGATAATGAATATTACCCATTGTTTTATATGATTTACAGAAATGGTTTCTAAGCCCATAAAGAAGAATAATGTTTATAAGTTCCTGAAGAAAACAGCAAAAATGACAAGTTACAGTTGCAACGAAACATTAACTCAGTAAATTGAAAAGTTACGCAGCTTAAAACTCAGTTACTTACAGTATTCTTCCCTTTTGATTGTTTCCAATGTTGCAGGGGTTTATCCGGGATGATAGAAGCATAACATGTGCGCAAAATTTTTGACGAGCAAATGACACGCGCGTGTACTATTGTCAGACTCGTCAAGGACGCGCTGCGGCAGGAGACACGCTCCTGAAATAAAAGACTGAATTTGTTATCAATGGATGAACTGCTGAGATTACTGTATCTGTTCGATACTCACATGAATGCGTAACTCATTTTTAGTGACCCTTATTTAGTTGCAATGTTTCTTGTCACCCTGTGTTTGCGGGGTAATATAAGTGTCACCCCGCTGATGTTACTCATCCCCAATATCGATCCCACCCCTTCGATGCTAGGGCTGGAGAATTTGACCAAGTGACTGACTAGGGTGGCATTGTCGAAATTACTGTCTGACACCAAGTCAGCTGACCTGACCCGAGAGAGCTTTCAGATTCGATCCAATTCACCTTTTAGGAATGAGGGGTGGCCACGATATGCATGCGAAACTAGACACGTGTCAGAATTGACACGTGGAGCCAAGTTAAAGCCGTCGTTTGTTTTTGCTTCAAAACTGAATTCGTAAAAAAGGAAGTCGCCGCACAGATAAAACAAGTGCCCAACGCGACGCGTTTCCGACCCACTGGCAGGTTCTGGACGTCTTCGTCTTCGTCGTCTCTAAATTCAAACATTAACGAAGTGATATCACAGAGAGAACACTTTTAATTTGCTGTGATAATGAAAGCCAAGGAGAAATCAAAGTTTGATGTATTTTAAAATAAAGTACAAGTACCACCTACCACAGTGTAGGAGTTAGATCCTGGAGAAAGCTACTTAACGCAGAGACGCATGAATAAAAGACTTTCTTTCTTAGACTCTGTGTCAAAAATTATGGTCATGTTCTAGGCCGTATATTGTTCAGCGGTGAACGTATTTGGTTCTTCCAGAATGAAATAACTTTATAATAACTCAGAAAATGTACAGAATAATTTACAATCTTTTTATGAGACCCATGGTGTAACCATTCACACGTCATAATACTTCATATTCAACAGATTTTGAATTAGGTTAACTTATTTTATTTTTAATGAACACAATTCGTTCTTCAACTGCGTTGGAATGTAACTACGTATTCTAATTCGCCGTTTTAACATAAATTATTACTTATTTTCGTGATTTGAATTATTTACCACTTCGCTATTTCTTCCATAACACAAACAATTTAACACAATATCTAACACAACAATAAAAATAGAAAACAAATGAAGACGTATGGCCGTCACGTTACAAGGCTCGACTCAGAGCTGGGAACAGATTATTTTTCAGACATTCTACGTTTACCCTCCTGTCTATATCTCACTAATGATTTATGGCAGCAGATTTAAGAAACAAAATCTCACATTCCGTGCCAGAATTGCTAGTTGAAGCTTTCCTCAGAAAGTCTTGACTTGAAGGGGCGAACGAAAGGCAATGGGGCGTGTATAAGACATGCAGATATATTAACTTCGGCTCCGACACAATATTGATTACCGATGTATTCAGTGTTTCCCACGAGGTCAGAGGGAATTTTGTTTTGTTACTACACTCATGCCTTTTTTTTTGGGGGATGGAATTTGGCTTCAGTCGCCGTGAACGTTGTTTTCGCATTTAATTTACTAAAGAATAAATCACACAATTTTGTTACTGTCGATGAGACTTGCAAATATAATGCTGAAATAAATTGTATTCAGTCAAGCCAAAAAAGTGTCCGTTCCCGTCAACTTTGACGGGTCATACAACGCTAGTGGAATTATAAATGAGTAAGCGTACGTATTACATAACACATTGACCAAAATTAATTAGTTTTGTTCTCAATGTTATCTTTGGTTTTCTTTTTCGTTTCGTTTAATCATTATCCTTATTGAATATATTTCTCTTATCCTCTACTTCCTTTTCTTTCATTCTTTATTTCATATTGACCTCTATTCCATTTTCTTATTTATCTTACTTTGTTTCGTCTTCCTTTTCCATCCATTATTCTGTTTCTTTATTTTCATTGTTTATCTTCCTTCCCTTCATATTTACCTTTTTATTTTTATATGCTTCCTTCATTATTTTTACATCTCTTCCTTGCTATTTCTCTCTGTACCTCGTCCTTCCTCACTAATCCTCCGTTTCTCTGTTTCCCCAATCCGTTCTTTGCCAGACTCCTTTGCTGCACACGGATTCCGTCTAGCACCTTGCGATACCATTCATGGCACCTGGGTTTGAACTGGGCTCCACCAGGCTGCAGACCTCATTTTCTACCTAATAACGTAGCTCGAAGCTGGGACTCGTCTTAGAAGATCACAATTAACAATAATCTGCAAATTAGTTCTCCCGGCAAGGATGCATTTAGGGAATATAGTGTGTGTGAGGGGGGGGGGGGGGGGGG
>NW_019059934.1:784663-798724 GCF_000696155.1 Zootermopsis nevadensis
CGGCGCCTCTTCGCCCCCAACACGACGTTCGTTCTAGTCGGTAAGAGTATCAATACTTGAGATTTAACCCTGCAAGTTATATTATCCCTTCGTACACTCTCTTCCTTGCACGCTTATGGGAAGTGTCTACACTTACCTGCACGCCTTTCGAATAATGTTTTCTGATTATTGTGGTTTATTTCGAAAAGGTAGGGAGCTAGAAACGAAACGAACAATTGATAAAATGAGGGAAGAAGGAATAAAAAGACAGGGTATAAGAAAATCTTTTGATGGATCCTCGGTACACCAGATTACGATAATGTATCAACAATTTTAGTATATTATACTAAATACACGGCAGTTCTTTATTGTTCGGTAAGAACGGCTTATATTTGTATGAATTAATTTAGACTTAAGCCCTTTTTACACAGCACTAATTTATTCTTTACCACATTTATGTGTTTAAATGTATTTTATGTGTAACTGCAATATTACTTTATTACTCATATGGAAAATAAATCTAAGAAACGCGCAGTCGTCACTAAAATGTATTCGCTGAAGAACATAAGCGTTATTTTTAACATTTAGTCAATGAACAAACAGTAACCGATTCACGCGTATTCGCAACACGCAGTTTTTTTTTCCATAAACGAAGCTTCCAAGTAAATTGGAGTATATTTGCAGGCCTACATCTTTTCCTCTGTAAACCTCCTTTTTTAGACACAACGTAAAATTCTGTTCAGGGAACAGATCTTTCCGACCTTGTTACAGATGTCACAGTCTATTTATTATCTGCATATAATTCTCATGTAAAATTTCCACCTGCATTGTTATTTGCGCTTCAGTTGATCTGTTCCACTGGTCCACAAACATTTTCAGATTATTTCTGACCAGTGATTTAAGAAAATTCAGCATGCAGTGTATCGTAATTCCCAAGAGAATAATATTCGCCAATTGCTGGTACAAATTAAATAGACATAAACAAATACAAATATAAATGTAAATATATATAATTCTCTACACGTCTGCGTACTGTACATTGGCAGCCAATACTTATCTGAGCATCAAATTTTGCTTATTCTGTTTTATATTGATATTAATTATTCTGTCATGCTTAGTTTCTGAGTTGAATAAAGTATCCTTACCAGGACTCGACTTTAGGACACTTTCGGAGTTTCGACCACTCTGAAATCTCCTCCTTCTGCCAACTTTGCTGTGAACGTAGGATTTTTGGAGAATATGCAGACTCCAAATCCAGTACATATCTTCCTCCTTGGCATATTATGTGTCTGTTTTTAGCAGACTTGCTTTCAGCTCATTATGCTAAGTCAAGTGTGCGATTTTCAATCCTGTTACCTCTCTGTCATTCTCCGGTCACGTACGTATTCATTGTGGAAGAGATCAAGAGAGGAAATTAATAGCATATTCGCTGGGATCACTGCTGGAACTCTCCATGACATGACTGACTTCGAAATGCCTTTAGCAATGAATTGGGTAAAGCCTGTTCAGAAACACCTGACTATTGATCATACCTGCTTAGAACTCGTGCGTCAAAGCACCTTGGTATTTATACGACGTATGTGCAACCCAGAATTTTGTACTGCGCTGTATTTATCAGTATTTTATTACTCTAAAAATGAGTAGCGGTGATTTCCCTGAACAGCGTTAAGCAAATTTTGTTTGTAATAGTGAAAAAAATTTGACGCAGGAAATCAGTGTTTAAAAATTGTTTTGATTAACTTCGTGCTCAGAGATTTAACACTCGCAAGAAAGTATTTTGAATTATTGTTTCTGTTTTTTTTTCCGAAACATCTACATTGAATATAATTAGGCCGCCTCAAATATATTTACATCGTATATCCAGTAACCACATAATTTGCAGTATATATTTAAACTATTTTAAATTGACTTTATAGCTATTTCAGTGGCGGAAGCCATTTGAATGATTGAATATCTGATAATCGTCGGTTAAACCAGTTTTTATACTTAAACGACGTGTTTTTTAACTGTGCAGGTTATGTAGGATTAAATACCAGAACTATTGTTAAGGTCGTGTAAAAATTTTTTTTTTATATATTCCTTGCATATGTGAGTAAAACCAAATTATAATTCCTGACCCAGAATCGAACATTAGTCCTACTGAGTAAGAAGCAGTAGTACCAACCAGTGAATCGGAATGTATCTTCTCTGGGATCAATTACTATTATCGTACAAAGGGGATTATGCGATCTGCCTGTATTGTGAGGACTAGAATGACTGAGATGATCATTACTGGAGATATTCAGAATTAATACCGAACGTGTGCATAGGGTCTCAGGTTCGACTGCAGACCGAGACAACTACTATTATGCCTCACGTGCTCAACGTTTCTATTACATCCATGCTAGGAACAGAGTCCCAAAATGGGCCACGACCAGTTCCACGCCTATTTTCATAGCTTTCCTTCCGTCTGATCCAGTTTGCAGTCTAGAAAGCGTCATTATTCTTGCATACAGCGTTTTGGTTAGAACACCTGAGGGGAAGCAACCACTTGTGGAAACTCAGTAGTTTAAGGGAGGATAATATTAAAAAGCATGATATAAGAATATAGACTGGATTTATCAGACTGGGTCGGGAATAGTCGTAACTTAATAAAATGAGGTAATTTTTGACTAGCTGGTCCATGGAGTTATAAAACACCGTAGTTAATATTTCACTTGGCCGTTATTCTTCGTTCTCTTTTGTAAATTTTTCTTTTATTCCTTTTTATTTCTTTCGTTATGTTTTGCTTTGTTCTGTCTGCGCTGCTCTCAAAACCTGCATCAGTCAGGTCGAGCCCAGTCTGTAAACAGGCACCGAGTGACCTCTCTCCAGTGTCTTTAGTGATAAACTACAGTGTTGAACTGTATTAAGCTGTTTGACTGCGGGTGAAATAGTTGGCGCCTCGTACAAGTGGAATGCAGTTCACTAGCATTCTTCTCTGTACGCCTGCCTTGGTCCGTGCAAGAACAGTAGAACGCTCAACCGGAAATACCTCCACACCTACGCGTTATTGTGGCGTCAGTTTCCTAGGAAACAGTGTAGCAGAATATTGTTGTCACCTGGTTCAAAACAGCCACGTCTTCCCGTTTGCTGTTTACTGGAATCCCTTTGGAACATTTGTGTCGGTGTTATTCTTTTGTATCGTAATTGTTTGTCGTTTCTTAACAGCTTCAAACGATATATTTTGCACTGCATCGTTTTAAGTTCCATCTGTATTGTCGACGAACTCTGTAACTGTGATCTGTACCATACAACCAAATATCACGAACTTGTTAGCTTGTCTCTACCATAAAATGAAGTTTCGTTCCGTGGTTAGTGATTCAGTCAGCCGGTTCATCCAACTGACACGCGCTGTTCTGTTAGCTGTGTCGATGGTGTAGAGTGATTGATTGAATCGTCCTAGGGTTGAAATTACAATAGCTACAGATCAGAACTGACTTTGAAAAATTAACACCGGATTAGATAATAGAGACAAGGCAGGAAGGTCGAAGAAAGTAAAAGCGAATGGAGAAGTTACATCATTCCACCTTGGCGCACCGCGCAGAAACAACCGAGGAACCTTTCCCCCTGTGACGCCGCCTTTCCATGACTTCAGAGATTTCATTCCCTCCCCCCCGTTCCCTCGTTCATCATAAAAAAATTACGAAAATACAAACATGAGTGAAAATAAGATTTTCCTCTCGTGCAAATTGAGAAAATATTACATATTGACGTCGGGGTTTGTATCCCTCGTTTCAGAAACATTCGTCTGACAGCATTTCTGTCGTCTGTCTGTCATTGTCCACGGTTGCCGTTAAACTGACCACGCAGTAATACCAACTCAAAACGAATGTTCCTTCCCCTTTTCCATAGGAAAGTTATCTTGAAAATACAATTAACTTTATTATAATTGATAACGATGAAAATATTTTTCTTTTTCTAAATGAAACAAAGTAAATGCACTTAGCTGACCTTACTTGAAGCGAAATACTTTTTGTTCTCTCTTGACATGGATTTGGTGCTGTCAAGCCCGTTCCGAATTTAGAGGATCAAAATTGGTCCATCCATCGACTTCTTGATCTTCCTATTTTCCTCTTTTTTACATAAAGAATTAAAAATTTAAAAACATATAAATCTTTCTTCTAAACATTTGTTTTGAAAATTGTTTCGATACGAGTAAAGTGAGTGTTTAATTAAATGCGTGAACTTCATTTCTGATTATGCTACGTGATATACACACCTGTGATTAGGTTTGTAACCTAGCAACGAGTTAGAATCGACTATAAATTAACGTCACCACTACTGACACATATGAATTCGCAGAGAACCCTTTTTTAAAATACTTCCAGGATCTGAGATTCTCGTAGTGGCGGACATGTCGATAGTGGTCTTCTGGGTGCAACGCCATGTCTTCTATATAGTTACCGACGTTTTGGAGCTACCATCTTTATAATACCTCATTAGAGCTTACATTTCTCCCCTTATATTCAAATAGTTTCCGTCGTTTCTTTCTTAAAACTGAGAGACAAAAGTGTGTATGGTACATTCCAACAACATATTAAGCTAAACATCTGAAGGATTACAGTGGGTGTTCTGCACTGTAGGGAGATTTCCCCAAGACGCTAAGGAGGAGAGGAAAATAAGATAATATTTACTTGGCGTGAGAATTGATGGAGTTACATGACGGAGTGGCCTGGTAGCACGCGAATTGACGGATTGAGGAAACACATGATTTCTGCGATGAGTTTGTATGGAGACGAATACAACATGGCTGTCCATTCTGTACAAACTTCGTAACAATGACGCATCTGTCTTTATTTTAAAACACCATGTAAACTTCTTTGACAGGCCAGGCAAGAACCGGGTTCCAGAAAAGTAATTCACTATACGAAAAGTAAAAATGAGGTTCTGGTGTTGGAATATATTGGATCGATCTTTGATTCGATAAATCCGTCATATTAATACTGTAATGGAGAATATTTATGTTTTCTATGAGGTTATAATTGAATATTTAAATACAATTTAAATTAAATTTATGCTTCAGTGGGTCATAACATGCTAAAAGGATGAGACAATATCATAAATTCTTTTAAAAATTAATGTGATTTTAATAAGAAACCTAACTGAGAAGCGACGAAGACACTTAAAGTCACGATTGGTGTACACGGCACACACGTTCTCCGTTACGTTTGTCTGTTTGTTTGTTTGTTTGAAGTAGGAGGCGAAGGAGATCATACATGGCACTTCTTGTCTGCTTTGTATTGATGAAGGGAATCAAGTAGATGGAATGAAAGGAAGAAATGAAATTGTGTACCGTGAATCTGCTGACCAGCACAGATCCATTATGTCGAATTTCGCTAGGTCCGCAAGCCGACGCTCAGTCGTTTCTCGCGTCATTGCGTTCGTTCACTTACACTTGCATTGCGATGTCGTGTGGATGCGCGTTTAAGCACTTCGTATGTTTGTGAATTTACTGATTTCAGTTCTCTTTATAGGCAAAGCTTAACGCGCACACAACTTGAATATTCTAAGATCTGTAATTATTTGTTGTTGTTTTTCTTCTTCCCAGATTCAAGTGTTCGGCTTCAATTCTCAGCTCTACTCCAATTTTTCTGAAGCTCTGCACCGAGCGCAAGGCATTGTCGCCATTTCTTTGTTGCTACAGGTAAGTTGTTATTTTTCTGGGTTATGTAGGCACTTCTAACATTTTTGACGTAAATACGTCTATATTTTAGGGTCAGTGTCATTCGACACTTATGGCCACATCTCGACATGCCATGACATTACGTAACGAATAGTCACGCTTCGGCACGCTTATGTCATGTTACGTTCCGCTCGGTTAATTCTGGCCACTTTGTGATACGTTAGATGGAGTTACGACAGGTTAGGATGGGATGGGTTAGGTCAGGTCAGGTTATGTTAGGTTAGGTTAGGTTAAGTTTGTTCAGTGAATTTTGTTAGGTTAGGTAATGTTTTGAAAATTTTTGTGACGTTTTGACACTTGTGGCTACAATTCGTCACGCCTAGTCACGCTTTGTCACGCTTGAGCACGCTTGGTCACGCTTAGACACACTTTTCAAATCTTCGCAGTATTTTAGCACTTATGACGACCTCCCGTCACAACTTTATGCCTGGTCACGCGTAGTCACGCTTGGTCACGCTTTGTAATTTTGACGTAAATACGTCTAGATTTTAGGGTCAGTGTCATTCGGCAAAAATGTAACGAAAAAGTGTAACTTCATTTTTATGTTACCTAGGAAACGTCAAACTTTACATTACCTTACATTACCTTACCTAAGCTTACATTACATTACTTTACATTACATTCAGCTACCACAGACCCATCTTAAGCGTTACTAATTCAAGTTGAATAAGCAATGTCTTAATCAAACTTTACTCAATTGCAAAGCATGTATAAAGGAAATATTTAGAATAAAGCCAATATATAAACTTCCTTTCCGTATAGACATATTTACGTCAAATTCTCCGGAATCGTGGTTCCACTGACAACTTTTTATTTCAAGCGGAGATAAATATTTTCTTTCATTTTATTAATTATTTCATTTGGCCTCACTGCCCAAATTACGTGGTTGTTTGACTAAATATACAATATTAAAACTCTATTTTAAAACTTATTTGCTTTATCATCATACAGACAGACAAACAGTCCGAATGAAACAGCATATCTTCTCTAAAAATTATTTATATTATTAATATATTGAAACCATTTCCAAATTAATTTAAGTACGTTTGAAATTCGGATATGTTTAAATTTATCGTAGAAAGATTTCTAAACTAATACAGTAAAAATACGGACACCACAAGCAAAGTAAAATAACGGTCCTTCGACTGATTTCGTCCAGCTATCTCTTTCCATCCAATCAGAATTGAGAACTTGTGTCCACCGGGAAGCTTCAGTATCATTATGCAAAGTGCATGTCGTATTCTGTTGTCCAAGGGACCTCTCCTTCACTCATTCCTCTACACAATACACTCAGAGTAAATTCAGTGTGCACACTTCAGATGTTTTATTACAGAGCTGTTCACTGAGTAAGCGGAAACTGCAAATACATGACAGTCGATTTCAATAATGAAAATTACGATATATCATACGCGTATAATATTCTTCAGAAGACAAATGAATAATACTTATAAATCCAACAGATGACGTGTTGTATCACAAAGTGTTGCCAATATAAACGTCAATTTAATTAATTACAGACCAATAACTGGACTCTGATTAAATACTCAGTTGCTCCAGTGACGCTATCAGAGTAAGACTCGAAATGTGGCCATATTCATACCCGATTCATGCCAATTTTGTTATAAACCGAGTCACTACAGGGTTTTGATTCCTGTCAGGAACAGGAATTTCTTCTGTTCGTCACCGCGTCCAGACCTCCTGTGGGAACACCCAGTACGAATCGGGGTTATCTTTCCATCTAGAGGTTCGCGATAAAGCGGACGGAGCATGAACCTGGCCAATATAATGCCGAGGTTGAAAACAGTTAGAGTATCACCTCTGTCCTTCCAATTCGCTTCCATGGCGTGGATTTAACCACAGAAGTTTTACCTTAAAGTATAGTCGTTTAAGAACGAAATCACTTCTTACCGTCAAGGTGGTAAGTTATAGGCTTCAAATAATAAATAATTGAATCGTATGCTATTGAATGAAGATACTATGTTTCTTGGTGTCGAATGAAACTGAAAGATGATCATGAATATAAGAATATAAATCAAGAATAGATGAAATAAAAATGAATAAATCTACAGATAAAGTAGGTACGTAAAACAGTCACTGGGTAGAGATAATGAGACTGATGATCGGGTAGATTGTTTGATAGGTAAGATACGTGTGTGTGTGTGTGTGTGTGGGTAAGGTAAAGATTTTGACGTTTTCATTACGGTAAAAATATCGATTTTGGTATTATTGAACAGTGACGTCGTGCATTGTTGTAAATGCGAGTCGATTGTCGGCGACGAATTCTCCGGTCTGGCTAGGAAATATGAGCGTTACTATATAACACAACAGCTTCATTGTTATTGTTAAGTATTGCTGTAAGTTTTTGGAATAATTTAATAAAATTGCATTTTTGTACGACCAGACTTTTAGACTAGCATTCGCCATTGTTATGTATGATCTCACTAGAGTTTAGAATTCGATTGCCAACACAGAAACAAAGCTTAGAAATGATTTGTTGATTTTAAATAATAGCACAACAGGTTTTTTTTTTCCTAACGTGTTCTATATTTCTCTTACCATAGCTCACCGTTTCACTTTCAGAGGCAATAGTCGTCCATTCGAAATGAATTACGCGTTCGTTTCGTTTACTTAAATTCGGCTGTCAGCGCCAGTCACCGAGTGCTGAATGGGACAGAAAACGGATCCATTTTGCTCCTGTCTTTAAAAATTGATAGTCAAAACACTGAATAGGGGAGAGTTTTTAAACAAAAGCAGAACATGAGGCGTTCTTTTATAAAGTCAGGGCTGAAATTTTGTACTATCTAATGTGATTTACACTGTGCATTGCATGAAACGATGTTTGATGGCGCAGTAACTCAACAATTTTAGCTCCATTGTTACAACAATGCAGACCCTAGCAACAATGGACTTGACAGCGTTCACAACCTTATCTACCAGATCAGGAAAAAAACATTTTTTACATACTCAATAACTAGTCTGACGTTCTTATAGGAGTGTGTTTCAACTGATGGTCCGCGGGCTATTAATTGTTGATTACAATTATGTTCAGAAGTAATTCCCGTAAATTAATTAGTTTTATCTTTCCACAAAATGGCGAAGCTCGTCGTTACATGCATTTAATTAATCGGGATTCTAAAAGTAAAATGTTTGAGCACAAAAGGAAAACATGAATCATGTCCTGGAAATGTCTAAACTGTCATTTTCAAAGTTGTTTGTTATACGAGAATATGTCACTGCTGGCTTAACTTCTGTCTTCATGAATGTTGTTTGCAAGTCTCTCTCTTGGTTCTGAAACATGCACTGCACTAAACAAGGTCTTGTTGAAACGATGATGGTGTAATATTTCATCTAGAATTACCTTTTCTTGCATTTCAAATGGTTCCACTGATTTAAAGGAAAACAGAACATTTTACCGTGACTCAAAAGTTACGCCTTCGAAATGTTAAATCAAACTTTCGAGACTTTAAACCAATAACTAGACGCCATTAAAGTACGGAGGTAAATCAAATTAGACCTACTGTCAATACGGGAACTGACTCTTTATGTCTGTGTGTGTTTTAATGAGTTCAGTACAAACAGAAAATTGAAGGCACGTAGTGGTGGACGTATCCCCTTTTCGTCAATATGTTTCTTCTCCGAAATCACTGAACGGATTTCGATTAAACTCAGTTTTGTAGGTTTACATTGGAATTTGTTAGCAAGACTGAGTATTGACTATGTGAGTGCAAGAAAATTATTTTGAGTTTGTAAGTAATTCAGTTGTTCAATTGAGAGCAGCACACCTCGAACAAATAGCGAATGTTTTTTAAGCGGTTAGTATTACGTCCGATATTTGAGTTGAAATCAGACCAAGCCTCGCCGTTCGCATCTCCCCCGATGCCATGTGCCATCCATCAATTTGCACATTCACAATATAATGTCAGAGCACTGCCACCCAAGAACGAAGCTCAAGAACAACGTGGCGTTGCAGCGGAGGTTGAGCACGTCACTGGAATCCGACACTGTTCAATATAAACAAACCAGAAAGTTTAATAATGCTGATACTACATTTCTCAAATGGGTGCAGGTTACATCTACTTGCCGAATATTCGAAATTACCAGAAGGTGAAGACAGGTCTGGGAATATGAAATGTCGAGTTATCTATTTATTTATTTTATTATTTCGAAATTAAAATGAAAAAGTGAAAATTAATTCCTATATGGATACATTTTTTGTCATGTAATAATTTATGTTTTCTGTGATTAGGCAGTCTGTTGTAAGTAGCAGATATCGTGAACGGACGAGATCTGTCAACGGATATTAAAATTAAAAAAAATATATACCGACAAACTTCAGAAAATGGAATAAAAGTGTAGCGAGATGATTTAGGTCGCGTTATGCAACAAAACTCATTTTGCTCATCAGTACGCATTCCGAATAATTCTTGTACTGATTATGGGTTGCAACATCTCGAAAGACTTTTTAAGTTCAGGGGCCGAACGTGCGTGTTAACCGTGTTGGCCCGGCTAACGTTTTTAAAAACGAAAATTAAAGGATCTTCTGTCTTAGTTACGTGATTTAGCGTGTTACTCCATGCACTGGAACACAACATTATCTATAAGATAAAATCATCCATCGTTAGCCAACTCTACAGAAGTAGAGAAGAATATTACAAGAACAGGAGGTAAAGAAGACTAAGAGAATACGAAAAATTAACTAGAGGAAAAGGGGGCAAGGATGAAAATACGGAAATAAATACGACAAATGTAGGGATGTGAAGAAATAGGAGAGACTTTTTTGCCATCCTCACATTTCCATCGTCCAAGAAACCTTTTCTCCTCACCTGCGTTTAAACGAGAAACACCACAGACGCGGTTAACAAGCGAGAGCCTTATTAAGCCTGTTTCCCGTCTGGTTTTTCTTTCAGCTCGGTGATCTGTCAAATCCAGAGCTCAGGATCCTCACAGACCAACTTGATAAAATCAGATATGGAGGTGAGTGAGTTCTACTTCAGTTAAACTTGTCCTTAAAATTCATTTTATTCTGACATTATCCAAATTTTAAGCTATAAATTCAGAACCGCTCATTACAGACAATAAAATTCGAAATATTTTAATGTTATCCGCATTACAAAGGCCATGTACGCTAATCGCGATTTCCGCACTGTTTAAAAAGCCTACTACCTTGAGCATTAGGATCGTGGGTTCTATTCTCGTTTCGTGGGCATTAATAAAATGGTCTTTGCGTTAAGTAAGACTGTCCAATGTGACATATTTTACATTTTTGTCAGTCTTTTATAAACGGAACTCAGATTTAATTAATAAAATTTATAATAATAATCTCTAAACTCAAAATCACCAGGAATACGGATCAATTTTTAAAAAAATAAAAAGTAGTCTCATATTAACACAGGTATATTAACGTATTCTTTTCTGTAAATGTATGGATGCTACGAGAAACATTTATCAAGTTTTATTTCAAAATTTAAGCAAATGAATATTCGTTTGAATTGCTGCATTTTCTATGGATTCTACATTTATAACCTTCAAACACGCGGTAATTAAGATAATATGTAGGTTATTTAACTGCACTTTGTCAGATACAATAACTGCAAATGGAGTTTTGGTAATAATTAAGAAGAAATTTAAATAATCTTGCAATAAAAAATGTTAACAATTAGAAGTTTCCTAACGTTGTTGTAATATATATTATTTTAGTATACTCCACTTTATGAATTTAAATGGGTCACTGAGACACTCTGTAGATATCTGATTATATCGTTGGCATTTATACAACAGGGCAAGAAATTGAAGTGAAAAGACTGTCCATCCGAGGTCTGCTGCCTGACACGGACTACTATATGACATATGACGGCTCAACAACAATGCCAGCGTGCCACGAGACTGTGACGTGGGTCATCCTCAACAAACCAATCTACATCACCAAACAGCAGGTAGGACTTACTCAAGATTTTGAAACGCAACCAACCCCCCCCCAAAGGGGCCCAACTGTGTAGGAACCTGAAGACGGAGATAGAGTCCCATCTCCGAAACGTCGTTTTACGTTTTTTACGTTTTATATTTACTAGACGATGGATAATATCCAAGAAAATTTTTATTCAATTGGCCCCCGAAGGGGGGTTGGTCAAGTGTTTAAACCCCCCCCATTCGGGGGGTTAGTTTAGTTTCTTACACAGGGGTTAAAACACTTGAATGAGACTAAACTAACCCCTCGAAGGGGAGTTAGTTTAGCGTGTTATTTAAGATTTCAAAACGCAACCAACCCCCCTTCTGGGGGGTTGGTCAATTGTTTTAACCCTTAATTCGGGGCGGTTAGTTTAGTTTCTTACACAAGGTTGGTTGCGTTTTACAAACTAGGAGCTCCGAAAGGAGCGCCCTGCTCTAGTTAAGTAATAATGCTAGACAAATGAAGGCGCGGACTCGTGTTTGACTTCACTGCTATTTCCTGTTAACCCCCAGGAAAAACATCCATTTAATGCCGAGGTATTCAGAAGAAAGACACAGAAAGATGCTGTTGGCTAGATGACGCCACAGTCGTACGTATAAGAGAAGCATTAGTTTCAGAACGATATATTCCGTCCGTAACATAGAAGATATAAATTATCCATATATTTCGTTACATCGAAGCTGGTGTCTCGTAACAAACTTTTAATATTAGTGTACTCCTCGAAAATGAAAATAATGGCTTCTAGAGAATTACGAATTTTAGAATGAATGACGCAACGTATGTAACATTATCATTCTACAGTTAATTTCATTACTACTCATTGTTTATTACGAAAATTAAAATGGGATGGAAACCGGTGAAAATTACAGGCTTGTTGATGTGGTGTGTTGCCTGCTCCATACGGCGTTGAACACGGATAATGAATCCCAACTTTACAGGACGGACTTCGCCTCCACCTGCCATGAACACCTTGGCGTAACCCCAACCCAGTTTTTAGGAGGGAGAAACAACACTGTAATTGCAAATTTCTGTCAATACTGCGCGCACCCTGCAAGTGACCCCAGCAGTATTTCGCAATATTCCATCTGACAGGGCAGGTGCTCGCACGGGTTTGAATTTTTCCTTCCAGTCTGGATTATAGAAGCCGCAACTGTTCTGCACTGGACAGCGTGTTCGGTGCAACTTGCAATTTGTTTTGTCTTCAGAGCGAAATGTGCCTGACGCTTTGCGAAGGGACATAACATGAACGCGTAATACGGAAGCTGTATTTCATGTCCGTCCACATGTTTCACTTATGAAAAGTTTGTGGAAGATTTAATTTCTGTTCGTATCGATCCAGAATAAGTTATAATTTACACGAAACACAAATTTAAAAAGTTTGTGCTTCATTACAGTACGATTTTCACTAATACCGTGGGCAAGGCCGTGGTCTAGGCAACACGGAGTTTTCCTCCGGGGGCTTCCCCGGTTTCTCCGTAGCATCCCAACAATTACTCCATTCACACACAGAAGAAGGCAATGGCAAACCACTTCTGGATCATCTGCCAAGAACGTATATGAACAGGTCCCAGTCCGAGAAAAGGATGGAAGGATCCTGTTCATATGGACCTGTCGTCAGACAGAACACTAAATAATAATAATAATATTTTAATACATATTATTAACTGACGAATTGTAGAATCAAAAAACCTTCTTTTCGTAAATGGTATGCAAATAATATTTATTTTTGTTTCACATTGCGAATTGTGAGTTACGAAGCGAAGTTATCGAAAGTATTAGATCTAGTCAAGAAAGTCCCTCGTGAAGATGGATTAATCTCGACCAAGATAGGGTTTAGTGGCTGGCTGTTTCGGATATGGTAATTAAGCTTCGGATTCCATCACACGGGGAGTTTCTTGACCAGTTTCCAGGCTACCCTGACTACGTACACGTCCTGACGATTCAGAAGACCACACTCGATATATATCACGCAGAAATATCTCAAATGTTTTTCTGTGTTGTTCATAACATCCTTAATAAACTAAGAACCAAACCAGATATGCCACTGTTCAGTGTTTCCTTTCGTCCTGTTTTATCCAGGCTTTGTTTCCGTGTATAACAACTCTTTTACGTTGGAAGTAATGATGTTCTCTATACGTGTAGAGAAGCAATTTTATGGCGGAGTATAAATTACCTCAGACGTTTCCGTAATCCGAATAACTTAACAAATTGTTTATGGTCTCTGACAAAGCACAGAGTCGTAAAACAAATGAATAAATCTTTCGCAACAATAAAATCGCGACTTTTAGTAGCTTATACGATCCTTCTTTCAACTTTACAAAGCCTTGCGACACTGGAACTGCCTGGATCGTGATGCCAGCCACGACTTAATGTGTTACATTCACTTCTAAAGGCTGTAAATCCCACGCCTTCCACAGAGATCACAAGAAAT
>NW_019059935.1:0-34469 GCF_000696155.1 Zootermopsis nevadensis
ATATATATATATATATGAATATATATAACTTTACATTTAATTCGAACATAAAACTGCATAAATGATACACTGTCACAGTATTGTAAATTAAGCAGATGTAGCAAGGACTTAAATTTTTTTTTTAAAAATTGCATTACTTGAAATGTCGCACTCCATTCCCAGATATTTTTATAATTACTGAATTTATTAACTTCCTTTGACGTTAGTATTACTATTAACACAGACAAGAATATATAAAATACGTCACAAAAATAAATAAGAGAAAAGAGATAAATTAATAATACATTTCATACAATTCCAAAAATTGTAAATTTATTATTTTTAAAGCTTCTAATGAAATACGGCACTGTTATTAATGAAAATATATTGAGTAGCGACATACATAAATCTGAAAACACGTTACATGTTCTTGATACATATTGCTACTTTCCTCCCTTGAGTTTGGATATTTTAGCCAAAAGAAATTGTCGTGAAGAATAGAATGGTAGATGCCTACTTATCGGCACAGTACAATATTAACTTCACGGACAATAAATTTGAAATTCCTTCGTTCTGTGATGAACTAATTCTAAGACAACCGTACATTATTGATCACTTGCTATGTGTTTAATTTTATTTCTTAACAAATTAGTAGTCTACTTTAAAAACGCGAATTTCAAGTTCGAGAACATCTTATGAAAATAAAAGTCAACGTTTGAGTACTTACTGAAAAATGATCCCCGATTTAGTAAGAGATATTACAATTATTCTAGTTCTTGGAAAATGTCAGTGTTTTTATTTTACAGCGAAGTAATTGTGATTTTAACAAAATCATAAGCCTAATTTGCCATCAAGGTAAAGAACCCCTCCAGGTTTAATTTTTGATGATATTTCACCTGGATCGCTAATACATTTCCTTTTCCATTTTGGATATTATTTTATAATCCCGTTCCAAAGAAGTTATAGTTCTGAAACGACAAACTTCTATTTTCGTAGTCATGTACTGCTCAAGAAAATAATCATAAATTTTAAATAGTACGCTTCTCCAGTTTCATTCATTCTTTTACTGTTTAAAATTTCGGTTTATCTTCACTTCAGAAGTGTGTTTTACAGAAGTTAATTGCAATAAATTGAATAAAAACATCTATGACGAATACGTGAAATAGGATAATTGTCACCAAAATGTAACACAACTCTTCGCTTCGCAAAGTAAATAATTACAATCCACAAATAATCGCAAAGGCGGAAATATTCCTCATTGTATTCCATGCAAGAAATAAATGCAAAAGGCATGGGAAGTGCTTAATGGTCGCGACATTGGACCACACCCCCCACAAGGAGCGCCAAACAATGGATCCGCTAATTCAACGGGTCACACACATTCAATAAATTTTACGCATCCTGCCACGCAGAATGGTGCAACAGAATTCTCGACTTGGACGTAGCAAGATAATTTAGCACCGGGAGGACTCCCGCATTGAATTGCGACCACTGCTACCGAATTCAGTAACGTACTCAAGAAATATTTCGTAATCACCCCTAAAATGCATTACTTCTATTATATATTCCTGTGTTTTGTAAGCGTATCATCACGCAGTGGTTTATAATAACGTAAAATTAGAGTTTAAATGGCATCTCAATAGCTGTTACTGAGAAAATAACTCATTGGATTAGATTGCTTCTCGAGATTGTGAGAGTCGCGCAACTATTGGCAACACTCCCTGTCCTTAGTGAGGACCAAAGCTTCGCTACCACATTCATAATACTAAACATAGGGATCCTTTCCTTAGTCAGATGAACCTAGCACATATAACCAAACTCTTACTTTAATGTCAGTTTTAATATTATACCTCGACGTACGATTAGGTTTCTTTCGTCGTCTGTTCCCTACAAAATATTTGTCCTTATATCAACGAAAGTATCTTGCACCTAACTCTTGTACCACTTTTATTTTCAGTAGGCAGTGCAAAAATCTTCTATATCTGAGGAACCTCTCCACAATTCACAGCGTAACGGCATTTCATGCTGTGATGAGAAACACCCCTTTAACATGGAGTTGCAAATTAATTGGCATTAAAATAAGAACACACAAAAAAATTGGCAAGCAACAACCAAAGGACTGACCAAATTGTTGCCGAATATTTGTACTTCAAAATAAAAAGGCGTTGGTTCGTTCTTTCATTGTGTGTAGAATGTATCATGTTATCAAGTAAGCAAATGAATACTGTTCATTAATAGTTAAATAATAAAGGGCCAAGATTTAAGAATTGGACTCTGTAGGGTTCTGACGATGGTGTGATATAGTCGGTTTTATTGGGGTTTTGAACTTTATCCATCGTCCAAGGTTAAAATTTGCATGACATTTCAAAAACCGGATCCAGTGACAAGTAAGAACATGTTGGTGTTATCGTTAAACAATGTGACTTGTGATACAAGTACTGCAATATTTTATGTGAATCAAACTTGAAAACCTTCCTCTAAACATAACAAATACTTACAAAAGAATTAGTTGTTTAGCTTCCACTGATTCTCTATTTAGGAAATAAATTCCTGTTCAACATAAGTTTCGACCACCCAATGTCTATTGCTGATAATTTAATAAACGTGTAATAATATTCAAAATGTAAATGTTTCTATAGTGATCTCAGACTTCCAGAGATATGAAGTGGAGAATACCCAACAACAGATTGCTTCGATATAGGTCTACAAGATAGACCCATCTTTCGGGAATTTTAGTGTCCTAGGCTGTGAGTCACAATACTCTAGGAGAACTGAGTTACAGACCTTTGTTTCATACACGAGGGCCCAGAATGCCGTATCAGACGGATAGGGTCTTGTGAATGAGTGTTCTTCCACTAATCATCCCGGTTACTATAAATAAAAGAAAATAAATATTGAAAATCCTGTCAGTAAACATACCGAATTACTACTTTCCAAAATATTTAAGTAAAAGCTTTCGAATTTCAAAATTAAGCAAAATATATAAATCATAGATAGCTTTATATAGATCATTTGCCTTACAACAAATAATCTCAATAGATATAAAACAATTTTCTCACAACTGGTAAAAACACTTTTATCCTTCAAGGTAAAAAACAATGGAATTTCCACGAGTTCTTAAAAGCATCTGAAACATATTTGTTTTATAAATCACTCTGATTTCGAAAGTATGAAAGTTTAAACGAAATTCATCCACAGCTAACGACATTTACCAGCATGACAAGAAATGCGACGTCTTTTAATAAACAATATGTAAATACCTGATAATTAGAGGTTTATTTGATGGAAAAATGTTCCGTTGTTAATACTGGAGTCACATGTTATGTTATGAATGTTTTATTTTCTGCTTACATAGGCCTGCATCTTAAATTAATTGTTCTTAAATATTTATTTGGTAGCACAAGGCTTTGGAAAGAGATGTATTTTGACACACTAATATGAGGCAGATATAGGCTTACTTACTGAGAACTAACTTCTGAAACACTAATGTAATATTGCTAATCGATTTTATTGTCAAAAGTGTTAACTGACAAACAACTGTGACAGACTGGCTCTCGGAGTTGAAAGAACTCTAAAACCACACACATAAAATAGTAACCTAGACCCTCCACACCACACGCACACATTCTCCATAGCCAGTGAAATTTACAACGCTTACAGTCATAAAACTTTCAACGCTTAGTTTTCATTGAGTCTTCCTTTCATGATATACGACAAAAGGATTTAGGATTTTACAGTTAGCTGTAGCTTGCCTCGTGGGTGAAACAAAAGGGGATGAAGTGATTGAGTGGAGTGCACACTAAAATTCCTTTGGTATTATTTTGTCAGCATTACGCTTCGGTTTCTGAAGATGAAGTCATGGAAGCTTGCAGGTTAAGTTGTAATCGCAACTAAACTAACTCAATCGAAAAGAGTCGTCATTGAGAAAGTTCCAGTAACTTTTCTGAAACAACTGGTTGCTTCTCTTAACCTGAGTACCAAGAACAACCACGTTACATACAAACTATTTAACTTTTAAAACTATTTTATATTTTAATTACAGAACTATCAAAGAATGAGAACAATTAAAGTTAATCATTTAGGAGGGGTTTATACTACTGCCGTTTCTTATTTGACGTGAATCTCTGTTGTTCAGCCTGTAAAATGAGATGTTTTGAGAATGTTCTTTTCTCCTCATAACTAACATGGAGACATCATACAGCACGACTCATGCTTGTAACATGGTGGCGCCGTGCTGCGCGTATCTTTTGTTTAATAACCAATTAGGCTGCAGTCTACCAGTTACTGGCATTAGGTTCCTATAAATTTCTTTCCCTGGAACAAAATCTCAGTTTTCGTTCATAAAGACAAAAAAAAATCCTGAGTAAGTTAGGGCTATCCTGAATGAATACAGGGAGCACACGGACACTCAAGGGGTCAGTTATTTCAAGGAAATACTGGAAGGGAGTTTGCCCCAGGGGGTGGCATCAGGACTCACAAGGGGAGGAGGCATTAGTGGTAGCCATGGTGACCGATGTGAGGGATGATTCAGTGACCCCCACCCTCAGATCATGGTGTGACGCACACGAGGGTTTAGGGCAGGGTAAAGGACTGATTGGTTCTGGGCCGATGTAAGAATACGGACATAGAAAGTGGAGGGTGAAGACAATGCAGAAATGGATAGCGAAGGGCAAATGAAGCAGATCCGAAAATAGACAAGAGTAATACAAAAGATAAGAAAACACATCCATCTCCAAACAGATAGCATAATGAACTCCAAATTGCAGATGCAGTCAAAATATATTGCAGGCAATTCCAAATTGTTTTTTTTTAAATTATTTTATGGATGGTCTTCAAAATTGTCGTGTGACATCAGAAATCATTAAACATTTTATAAAACACTATGTAAGAAACGTAGCAGGGTTTACGAGGAACTGACATATAGACCCAAAATGTTGATGAGATTTCGTTCTTACGATGAACCAATAGGAAAATGTGCCTCTGGTACAAGGAGTAAAGAAAGACTGTAGTAAATTTCTGATAGGATAATTAGTATATTAGATAGATAAATATATTACAATAAACCTGTTTAATTAAATACTGCAGTGTTTAAGAACTCACTTCATGTAACTGAATTACAAGGAAAGAGGAAGCCTTTTAAACTTAAAGAATACTGCAATATGATAAAAGCACACAAACAATGACACTAAGAATTTGTAGTCTTGGGAGGAGAGAACAGAGAAATGGCATTAAAGACGGGAATGAAGAAGAGGATATAAGACCCCTTCAGAAGAATTATTGGTTCCATGTTAGGCATTGTGGGGAAGCTTTTTAGATGACGCCCTTTCAAGACGAAAACGTAGACCAGGAGGCAGCTAGCGGTTAATCCCAAGAGGAAGTCATCGGGAAACTGATGGACTCACCCTCACCATTAGGGAGGCTGAGATGATGTTGATACTGGCCATGACGTCATTAGGTTTCTGGCAAAACAAAATTATAGTGGCTTACTGAACAGAAGTTCTCCATTTTCCAGAACAATGTTGCCCCCGTTGCAGTCAATTAAGAAGTTTGAAGGGCTGGTCCCACGTTATAAAATAACGCAGGGTTGTTTGAAGGGCGGGATACAATGTGAGGCCTGTATCTGAAACGTCGTATTTTAAACAAATTTGTTTTAAAATATTCCATGGATTAGTAATATTGTTTATAATCCGAAAATGTTTTCAATGTTTTATAATATATCAGTTATTGATTAAAACCACAACACAATTGACCCTTTGAAGCCGAAGCTTATCAGATTAACAGAAAAGTCTATTTCTTGCTTCAATGATAACAGAACGTCTCCATTACATAGATCAAAAAATTACATCAAAAATATGATTGCTACTTTATAGCATGTATTTCATATAACCTGCAATTTTGTCAAAGTTATCATTTCAGCCTGCCATTCACCGTAAATTGTACAATCATATTTATGTATTTTTTTCTTAAATAAGCAAACCTGACCTATGAGAACAGCCCAAAATGTTTCCATTTCGTTGATAATATGGACTTATGTCCTTTACCCTTGCATTGGTCAGCGTTGTTTAGGGAAATAATAGTTGGTTATTGTCAGGATCATAAGCTAAAAGTAACACATTTTGTGGGCAAAATAAAGTGTTACTGACTTGTAAAGCAGGTGAAAAGTACAGCTAGCACCTGATTTGTAAGAGTTTTATAGATGTTATCACGTAAGCTGTAAAGTTCTAAGCCTATGTATCAAATTCTGTAAACAATTTAAAGGCTTTTAGATCAATGAACGACAGAAAGCAGTCTGTGTGCACTGGAAGGTACAGTAGATACCAACTTGCGTTCTCCTGGCAAGTTTACCACACAGAAAACCAACAACGAAATAACACAAATGAAGTGTCATTAACGTATTTAAGCACCGATAATTAAAAATGCAATGCACTAGTAGTTGTATTTGTGAATCGTACAAATCCTCCCGCTAGATATTCTGACTTTCAAAACATAGTCACTACCAGCAGGTCAGGAAACAAAAAACACTGTCGCTGTCTATATAACACGAAATACTATACGCTACATAATTTGTACCCAGTTCCATATTACAATCGGACATAATTCAATGGAACGGGCGGACGGCTGTAGTGGCGCTGGAAGACGACGGGTTTCTGTTTCCACGCGTAACACTTAATAAATTGTGGCCTCTTGCTGCAGGTCTCAATCACGAACCAGCTCAAAAGATCGATGGATGTGTGGGCAGAATATTTCTGCCGGTTTATCTTTTATTTATGTTACGGAGACCGAAGAAACCTGTTTTCCACCTCATCGATGTACCATCTATTCACTGAAGCCGTTCCGGTTGTTTTGTGGTAACATACACGCACGGATGTCATTTACTGTTATATAATGCTTAATTCCAACATGGATCACATCAGATCCACCTATCTGCAGGAGGGTGAATTACAACTTAAATAACGCTTACATTTATCTGATAACAATGCTACAAGGTAGCATAATAGAGATCTGAGGTTTTCACATGTTAGTCTCGTAGAATGCAACACCGCGTGGACTTGTAGGTAGATACAAGTGTTTCGGAGTAACATAATAGAGAAATTTTCAGGCCTGAAGAAGGAGAAAGTTTGTTCCTCCGAAACAGTAGTGTCTAACTACATGTTCACACAGCATTACATCCAGACCAGTACCGTTGCTATAATTAACCGCACAGAATCTAAATTAAAATCTACTTCTTCTATATCACTTTTCGGATAAATTATGAGAAGGAATAACTCATGAACCGGGGGGTGGGGGTAGAAAATATGAGACAGCATTTTAAAAATAAAGCAGAGAATTTAAAATGGTAAAACAAATGTAAAATTATTTAGAAGCGGACCATGTTCACATTGTAAACCGCAACCAACAGACTTAATAAGTGTCAATTCCACATGAGAATAAACTTTTTTAGAATTCTCTACTGGAATTATAATTGTTAGAAATTATTGTTTGTAGTTTCTCAAGAAGACTGTAGAAATAAATTATCTACCTAAAGTACTTATCTGTCACTTTCTATGTGACATAACAGCATTACACAAGGGACAGTATATGTAATAACCGGGTCTTAATTGGTGGTGTGGGTTTGCAATTGTGTCTCACGTCTGCAACGATAAATGCGTATCTCTTTCGAGTAACTGATTCTAATGGGCTCAACTGGGTCGATACTCCCGACCTTTTTATCTGAAGATTCAGACAGATCCAGATTCTTAAACGTTGTGTTCTGTTCGGAATATTGGACAATGAACAAGTAAATAAATCCCAAACAATTAACCATGGTCACGTCAGATATTAAACTAGTCACAATAATTTCAAAAGCAAATTTTTTATATTGAGTAGAGTCCGCAGTCTTACATACTATTTTCTTGAGGGTCTTTTTAATAATACATCCCTATTTTTCAAGGAGTTGCTCATTTTCAGGTTTCAGACAAATTATCGTATTCCCAAAACAGCAAGTTAATTATTTGAAAATGCAGAAACGTCTAAACAGAAACTAGAAATCAATGCCGTGTGTCGTTTTTCTACTAGGCGACTGCTATTAGCTACAACTCCATGTCTAGTCTTACATTATGCAACGCAAATCATGGCAATAAAGAGAGGCAAAGACAGCTCAGGATGATAGAGTGAGCAACCGAACAATAAATAATGACGATGAGTAAAAGCAGTGGACGACTACTGTGTGGCAATGCCAAGCAAGAACGAAGTTATGAATTAACTTCCATGTTAAATCATTATTAGTCGGGTCAATTATAAAACTTAACATTGGTTAAAGTAGTCTATACGTTTTTCATACACTACTAATAAATTAAGGTCGATTACATAGTGAAGGAACGTTTTAGAGAAAGTATAGAGGAAATCAACGTTTATAAATCAATGACCCGCCCATTATGGGATGAATTACTATGAGATATAGGTGTGACTAACATAATAAATAACACAATACATCCATAAAACTTATAGATTTTTATTACAGTCCTACCTACATAAATCCTGCAGTTTATGTAGGTAAATCTTATATGCTCTTTCTTTCATAGCTTAGAATGAAACGTGACATAAAATTTCGTTCTTTGACTGAAAGAGAAAGCACCTAAAGCAAAATTTGTATTTGGCTCGTAGCTGTAAACAATATGTAACGTTGTATATTTATAACTCATACAATTGTTTTGGTTCGTTGGTATCCATCATAGAAATTCTGCCTGTTGTTAAGTGTGTCTGATATTCAATGAAATGGTAGCAAATTGTAATAAAAGGGTCAAATTTCAAAATTCGCAAAACTACGAATAAAAATTTTGGAGAGGCGTTGGCCTGGATGTATTCCTAGCAATCTTAAAACAAGTGAACAACAGATGACATACGGAGTATATTAGTATGAGCGGGAATAGTCTGATTTTATTTCGTGTCTACAGTAACCAAAATTATTACTTTTTCTTGCGCGTCAATCTGGGAATTATCTATCATTACGCCTCAGTCTTCTCCTTCCAGTTACTGATAACCATTAATCTAAAGCTTAACGCTGCAACAATGCTAAAGGTGGGCAGAAATAGTTCAAAAATTACTTTGGGAGTCGTCATTCCAAAATTTCATTTACAGTTTTTAACTCAGTAAACAGAAAATAACTGCAATGTTACTTTACAATAAAACGTGGACTACAGTGGTCACACCATAACCCCAAGCTTGGCAGAGTTTTACGTAGGCCCGAAGCGATAGCACATAAGAAGAAATAACACAGTCCTTATTACATTTAGGTTCTAGAAGGAGTGCGTGTGGAGGTTTAGACGTGTGACTGCATTCCTCTTCTTTTACTTCTTTGGTTCATAAAATACAGTTTACTGTGAAAGTCGTATGAAAATTGCAACTAATGTGCCGAAATTAAAAGGGGGACGAAGATTTTCACTTTCATAATGCATGTTCAGACACAATCTTTGCCGCCCTGGTCCCCTTGCCCTTTCCATGGTCCCATACACTATTTAAATGACGTAGCTAAAGCTAGCTGTTATTTTGCCACGACACTAGCAATGTGCCGGGCCAGACATGAAGCCTGATATCATACATAAAGAAAAGACCAATTGCCTCGTTTTCCACACTACATACCAGAAAACATGCATGTGCACATAAATTAATAACACCTGCCTCACGCAGATGTACGTTTCTACCACGAAATGAATTAAACCGAACAGTAATTCTATGTAGGAAGCAATAAAAACTAAAAGTATTAGTCCAGTGCTTAGATCAACGTCATGAAGGGAAAAGAAGCATGCACTTTGAAGTCGGTACTAGAGAGGCTGATCAAAAGCAAATGGTTAGCCTGGCTTGGCCATGTTGCAAGAATGGAAGGAAACAGGGTAACTAGAAGAGACCACGGAAACGATGGATAGACGACGTGGAGGAGGATGTGAGGACGATGGGAGTAAGGGGATGGAGAAGAATTGTGAATGATAGGACAGAATGGAAAAAACTCGTCGAACAAGCTAAGACCCACACAGGGTTATAACGCTATAAGAAGAAGAAGAAGAAGAAGAAGAACTAGAGAGAGCCAAACTGCAAATTTCACGCCATGCCCCCCCTCACCCAGGAAAGATTCGCCAAACTCCTACACAGGCATCAGAAAAATAGAAATAAGGAAAAAGAGAAGACTGAAGTAAAGAGAAAAAATAAATTGGTTGCAAGTGGAGACTGTTTTAACTTCTCTGACAATTGCTAACCAAACCCAAATTATTTTAAATAACATAATACCAGAAACTGGCAGTATTTTTTCTCCACCTCAGACGGCTTCAAATAAACAAATTGTTCAGGGAATCGCGGATTGTTACACAAAACGTAAGCGCCCGAAGTTTCTCTGAATATCTGAGGTGCAATACGCACTGTTTCATTGTATTATGCTTAGTTTTCATACCAATGTCAAAGCAACAGACGTTTCATGGGGCGTAATGTACGGTGACAGTAAAATAAATCCAAAGGGAATAAAAAATTATCCAACGAAATATGAGCAAAATGTATTACAAACATTATTCTTCTGAGTTGTCATTATTGTAAAACAAAACCCAAACTCTAGTTAACAATAAAAAAGGATAACTGCTGCAGAAAATTTAGGGAATCATAAAGTTGACGCTGCAGGTATGATTCTGCCCATCCAAACTCTTTACAATTCCATTCCCACTGACATTCCGTGATGTAACAGCTTCAGAGTTCAAAGTTACGTTTTAAAACTGCCATCTGTTCCATAAAACTTTCACTTCTGCTCTGGCTGGGCCTCAGTCTTCACGCTTCACTCAACTTGAAGGCTGAGCAATGCATGATCCACCCGCTTGAGTCTCGGGGAAACAGCCTTGGGCGCCCTCTGCCTTGGCGGCTAACTGGATGGCTGGGTGGGCCTCTGCAATCACTTTAATAACTGAGATTCGTTCATTCAACGAAAGGAAATCAATATTCCTAGAGACGCAAAATATTCGTTCAAAGATCTAAAAAATATCCCATCTTTTATGAAACAAAATTCATTAACTTTTCCACAAAACACCGCCACCTATTAAATACTTAAGTTTACATCTCCCCACTCCGTTTCCATCAAAACATTTTAATATTATACTTTCATCTATTTTTAGACCTTTCAAATGATCCAATGCGTTCAGGATGACCAGATATTTCTGCCACATGCCCCATAATATTATATAGATTCTGCATTATCCAAAGCAATTATTACCCTCTTTACACTGTGTAGCATAAACACCAGTACTTTTAATTTAACAGTTACTGTGGTATTATTATTAATAATAATTCGTTGTTATACAATTACTGTTTACCAGAATGTTTCACTATAATTAATTTATGTGTCTGTTGAGTTGTTTTGTGTTTGTTTTTAGATTCCCTTTTGTCCTGACACTGTAATTGGCTCCTGTAACTGTTCAAATAAGACATTTTAATTATTAGTTGTTACTATAGTTACGCAAACACCTAATTTTTAAGTTAATTGATCCATCCATCCATTCGACCTAGTATCTACTAACAAACTGAAAGGAACTTATTGTATGCTTATTACGATATATTCCTTCTGTTACCCCCCAAATTTTATGGCACTGTAATAAAGTAACAAAACCTTTTATGCTATGGTTAATGGATAAGAAGGGCAGACAGCCAAGCTATCGAAAAACGCAGGTCTTCTCTTGTCAACTTTCTCTTAAGGGTAGGTAGGTTATTGAGGGGTCGGACGTTCCCTAACCTTCCCCCGACTTGACGGTAGCAGGGACGCGACAGAACGATCTCACAGCTTCATTACCAGAGGACAGACAGTGGCGGTGACAGCTCAACTACTTCAAAAACTACTGCTTCAGATACCAGAAGATGCTACATTTTCAACTGCTTCTTATGTAAGTACATCGAAAGTTGTGTACAGCTGGTTTTAAAAACTAATTCAATTCTTTATATAATAATAATGATTCAATTCATTTATTTAATACATCAATTCAATTCTTTATTATTAGTAACAATAATGATTACCGCAGAGAATCTGCAGTTATAGTATACCTAGTAAGTATTTTCCTGATGTGCCTGTGTTAAAGAATTAGTCATTAGAGTTCTGCATTATGAAGTAATAATTTAAACAGAGAATGTGTTTACTACAAACTTAGTGGAATATCTATAGAAGTTGCAGCATTGCGCAAACTCAGGTTTAAAGCACAAAATGTTGCATTGTAAAAGATGTAAATTTATGAATACATATCCTGTCTTTAACGTAAGGCAGATTAGCGCTACAATTTTGTTGTATGTACTTAATACCTAATGAGTCACGATTACTTTGTTTTCCAATTCGGTTGTCGAAAGAATTTCAATCGTTTAATGTACGGCAAAATGACATAGGCTATATTAAATTGCAGCAAAAGTTGTCCTGTATACAGATCATTAAATTAATTTAGAATAATGCAGTCTAATGAGATTCTTACATTATCTGAAGCGTTGTCTTTTATCGAAAAACAAAATATTGATTTGGTTTTTTAAATTTATATCTTGCACTTTGTCTGACAATTTACTTTTACTATCAGCTTTGTATTATTCTGCTTCCATTCGCCTTTCTCTATTTGTTGAAAGATAATACTTTACACGATTAAAAATTGTTTTGGGTGTTGAGACTGTAACGCTCTATATGCAAATAACAGTGAATGTTTTCAAGTGTTCAGTGCTGGAAATATCTGCAAACATTTGAAGTGCTACACAGAAACATCTATAAACTTTGAACTGTAAGTAGAATATTTAATTCTACCAATCGACTATCGGCATTAACCATCTCTTCTGAAATAAAGACAAGTGTTTGAACAGGCAACGATAAACAAAGGGGGTAAACACCGAAAATAAAGAAACAATTCACACATTAAAGCAAGCGATCTTCTCCTACAACCTAATCCTAAAGTTTTCCCTTGAGATAACAGAAATGCCCTTTCCAGCAGGAAATGGGGATTTTCTTGGCAACTTCCCCTTGCTTCCTAGATCGGCTATATAAAAATATATCGGTCTCTGTTCGGCTCTCTCAGGAGCTACACGCTGTGGGGCTATCTGCCTTACAGCGCACTCTTTTGTCTTCCACCAATAGTTGTTTCGTTATTCCATAGGGAATCGAGACCCTAAACCTCACTTGTAGCGAAAATAAGAGGGTTAGGGGGTTGGATAGAGAGAAACGACTAGTATTATTTCAAGTACATGATAAAGTATGACGTTAAATATACATAAAACCTGAACAGACATCTTTTCACTGTGCGTTACTTACTGTGGGTAAAACGCGTGAAAGTGTGTCGATCTGTTCTCAGTCCGTTATGGCGTTAAACAAAGGCATGTTTGCCAAATTAAATGACGAAAGGAAACAAGTACTTTAATTATGGCGTATAGTTCTTCTAATTCTCTAGTTTTAGTAGTCATAAACCCGATACAATCTGTTAGTATTTATAACCATGAACCAACTATCTCCATGGAGAACCACCCGTCTTGAAAAGCTCCCTTGACACCGGAGACGCGGAGTAGCTGCAAATATATTGAATAAGCATTAATGAGCAGCCGAAAAGGGGTGGTCCTCCAGCTTTGGGAGTGAACGGGGGCTAACAACTCCCCACAGGAAAAAAGAAACTAGCATGATATGAAATGCAATTTTGGGCACCAAATTCGTGTTCTCCACCCTCCCCCGACAAAGTGATGTATTAAGGACTCAAGAAACTTCAAATAGCTTAAAGAAAAACAATTCAACAATCAGATAACAATTGTAAATCTTCATCCAACAACGTTTCTCTTACTTTCGTTGAGGCACTGACGTTGGAAGGAATTGGCGAAGGGAGGGGAGACCTTTGCAACGTTTCCGTCGTAACGCTCCATAAACTTCATACGTCATCACTTCCATTACGCGAATCGTACACGATTAGAAAACGATAGTCTCTGGAAGTCGAGCGGAAATTAGTCCTGGGTCATTTACTGAAGAGATGGATGGCAGACGACTACAACTGAAAGGATTATGGCGTCTAAGTTTCAATCCGCTACTTCTTCCATGATTTCCACTCGTACTTTCTTTATTACCTCAGAGAAATCTCCTGCTAGGAGCTGAAGTCTTAATGGTGTACAAGGAGCCAGTGTTATAAAGCTGTTAATGTTACCAACAATGCCACTAATGGGACAGGAAGCCGATACCACCAACACAGTAACGCAACTCGAACTGTAATGGCGTTTATCTTAATTGGGAGACTTATCCTGCTAACAATCTCGTGGTTTTTCCCAGACAAAGTGAGTGTATATTGAAGTGAGGCGTTCTGTTGTACAACATCAAAAATTAAAATAATATTTTCACCTAAACAAAAAATTACTTTTATTAATTATAAATCAACTACAGTCGCATATTTCGGTCTCTTATACTACAATCATCAGGTGGAATACAATCATGATAAGTAACTTAACAATTCTATTGTGTTATTATTTTAAAAATTTCGTATTTCGACATTTAATAAACACCAAATTTAAAACATTGTCGTACAGTTTCAAGCTTAACTTTTTATTATGATTTATGACGCCTGATGATGGTAGTATAAGAGTACAAAACATGTGACCATGTTTAATTCATAATTGGTATAGGCATATAATTAAATTTGTTGTGTAGGCGGAATTAGTATTTCAATAAAACTGAGCGTCCATCACAAAAGCAAATAAAATAAAATACCAGACGACTTTTACCTTTTGATAATTATCAAACGTCGTTGGATGCTAAAATTAATAAAAGTTCTTTACGGAACATGTGGTAAGAAAATTCCATAAGAATGCACAACGTCCAACCGCCCAGAATTAAGCCTTTCGTAAACCGGTTCACATCAATTTCTACACACAATCAATTAAAGGACAAATTTATCTTATCTATTACCATAAAACGTATTAAGTTTCTTCTTACTGTTCACTCCACGAAGCAGAGTCCTTCGAGAAAATCTAATAGGCACTTAAGAGTTCTATGATAGCCACCGTTATTATAAAATACGAAGGTTAATTAGCACGTTAATAGCATCAAAATAATAGACCCGCACCTGAGAAGGATGAATCGAGTCCACAACCTCATATCCTAATTCTTTAAGATACGTTTTAAAATTAACCTCTGCCTAGGCCGATATCATAGAAATTGTCTCTTCTCTTTAGGTTTTCCGACTAAAAGTATCTAACGAACCATGCTTGCTGTGGTTATAAAGAAGGACGGGCGTCATTCCCATATCTCAAAGCTTTCCGGTGGGCAGTGGGCAGTTTCACACTCTGACTTGAACGGAGTTACTTTGAGAGTGTGACAGCAGATCACATAAACAGTTCCAAGAAAAATCTCTTCCTTACAGGCGGAACTAATATATAGATACGGGACTAATTTTAGCGTTCATTATTTCGAGACAAGATATAAATTCTGAGCTACAATACTTCAGTTTATATTATATTTCGAAATTGGTTAGACTGAACTACATAAACTATGATAAATATATGCAAAGCAGATTCTAAAGGGTTCTGACGACGGAGTAATACAATCTGTATTGCTGAGATTTTTGACCTGTACAGTAGTTGGGATTAGCTCATTCTAAAGTACCCCACAGAATAAGCGTCCCCTTTACTACTACACTTTAAGACAAGGACACATCCAGTTCTTCAAACGTTTTGTGGGCGTCCCCTTTACTACTACACTTGAAGACAAGAACACATCCAGTTCTTCAAACGTTTTGTGTATTATAATATCAGACAATTCACAAGGTCCAAAAACTGAACAATCACGACCTGCAAAGTCGTTTGTGAGATAAACGGGGCGCATTTCTTGGTATAAAATGCTAAAAGTAATTAATTTCATGATTCGTGTAACTACGAACATATGTCCATGAATACGAGATTGAAATATGCATTATAATATTCAAGACAGAGGTTTACAAATTCTTTATAAGAAAGATGGAATCACCAGGAAAATAATAAATTGTATTAAAGACCATGCGGTCAGACGTATAAAACATCCATATATAAATCTACTGACGAAAACCACAAAATCTATCAGCGCAATCTGCGTCCGGGACGAGGTTTAAACCACGGACCTCTGGAATATAAAATAGGAATGCTAACCAAGGAATAAGTAAATAGGTTATGCTGTTGCAAATAAATATAAACATATAAGGATTTGCCTAGGAATAGTCATTTTTATGTATAAAATTACACGAGAGATAACAACCAAACGTGGATTTGAAACGTAAAATAAGGAATTCCAATAGGATATTCTATAAAGAATGCGTGTTGTACCTTGTTCCGTGTAAAAGTAATTAGTGGTCTTGTGTTCCGATAAGCTTATGCAATGGACCCAATCTATAGACACAGAGTGCAATAAATATTACTGTAGAGGGAGAACAGTGTCGACAGTGAACACACCGCAAAGTTATCTCGTCTGTTATCTCAGTTTTATCTTCAGCCTCACAACAGAGATAGAATGTGTAAGAGAGCTCTGAAGAGTGGATTTGTCTCCATCAGCTCCCTGTTAGAGTGTATACACGGACATAAATATCTTTCGGGATTGAAATCGTATTAAGTAATCTTCTTGTTAAGCCTTGCTATCCACATACTTCGAAGCATAAACACATTAGGATTCGTGTAATTGCTACAAGTAAGTAGTAGCTAGCTACTCATTCTATCAGGAAGAAGATTTGTGTACAGTCAATACAATTTATTGATTCATTCTTGCTGCTGCTTATATTTTATGCTTAACAAACCAATTTGATAAAGGCTGTTACATTTTTCACTGTAACGTGAGAAAGAAGACATAACATTTTTAACATATAAAATTTCTACTTAGAAAACAATCTTTATAAAAGTCTTAATATAACGGAAAAAATAAGAAATAATTTATGGGTTAATTGTGTAAGCCAAAACACTGCTCATTTTAAATAATTTTCGTCTTGTATGACTTCGTTCAGTTCCAGTATCCTGTTAACTTTAACAGAAAAATTCAAAGTTGTATTCGTTGTAACAGTCCATATTAGGTACCATGTTGACCAGCTCCAATAAATATTTTAAAAATCTAAGCTTCTTTCATGTTTCAAATGTTTCTATCATGTTGCTACTTAGATTGTACACATTTAATAGCAAAAAAAAATAATTAAAATTAAGACTTTTTCAAAGAACTGCCTATTTTTCACAAAATATAAATTTTATTCAATATTTGGTACCTCCCTTCAACTATGTACAAGCATTTCATGAAGCAAAGAATAAATTTAATATTAAGCTAGTCTTATAAACAAACAAATTGCGTATTAATTTCAGACAAACAGTTCAAACACCTACAGACGTAATTGAAAACGCTCTAACTATAAACATTAGTTTCGCCATTATACACCAGAATTACCCTTTAAGTTGCATCGGCTAATAACCAAAACCGTTATTCCATGTTACAGTCTGTATTTTAAATAATAATTATCAGTCATGCCAAAGTATACGTTTTAAGGAAGTTGCTATTTGAAATAACGAATATTTTCGTTTCGCTTTTTGTTTCTTTTTGCTTATTTTATCTGCTAGAACATAAATATTAAATTTTGAGTATTACCATCAGAAGAAGTCCGAATTAGCATTGCAATTTATTTCGTATTAACTCTCGTTTATGATTGTCGGTTTAAAACAATTTCCCTCCTTACTTTAGCAATTAAATATGCTAAAAATATATTCCCGTAGTATGCGGAAAATACCGAATGTAAGCTGTTCATTCATAAAAGCTGTTCCGTGCATCATCAACCCTATCATCACTTAGAACCTGCATATACGCGAGAGTAACTGATGATATCACAGAGCTATGCTACTAAAATTATCATGAATTCTATTTATAGAGCATTATTTCTTAAGAGAAGGCGGCACAGGCCAATGACAGTCGACTGTATGATAATATTTTATCGTAAATTTCTCTCAAGCCATTTAAAATTTCACGGGCCAGTGAATATAAGACAAGACATCCCACCAGAACAAGAAAAATAATGGTGATAGGTCATGTAATATTAATATCGATTTTCAAAACAGTATTAACAGTTCCTTTTAATTTCTAGTACAAGGAATATTCGTGTGTATTTCTTACAAACCCTGGCCGAACATTTAACTGCACACATTGACCATACCACATGCAGTTCAGAAAATGCCTTCTACACGGATAGGTAGGGCCTATTTGCTTATCGCATGCCCCTTCTACTCATCCAATTCTCTAATTCTCTCCCCACCTTCCAACCCCCTTTCTATTCCGTTCATTTCATATAATACATGCATTTGTGTTCAAACCGTCAAGAAATTCCTGGACTCATTAACTAAGAAATGTCGGTGTCCTCTAAATTACAATTTGTAACCCAGTTTCAGTACTTGTGACGTTTAATTCTTAACGCGAGTATTTGAGAAATGTCGGTGTCCTCTAAATCACAACTCGTAACCCGGTTTCAGTACTTCTGACGTTTAATTCTTAACGCGAGTATTTGAAACACTAAATATTCTATAAAAATCTATCAAATCCAATTTAAAGCAAGGTACGTATTCAGGCTTCAAGTAATGGCTTGTGTTCTTGTGAAAATTTATAGAACAAGGAACCACGCGCTGTCTAAACACGGCCAGTTACGTCAAATGAACAGACCGTTATCTGTTGAACAAACTATTAAAGAAGTGTTGATAATGTCCTATTTAGGATCTACTTGGAACAAATAAAATTATTAAAATTAAATATCGTGAGAAAGTATTTCATGATAAATTAGCAACGCAAATCATTCAGTAAATATCCTACCGTTCTATCGGATATTAGCTGTGACGTGGGCGACATTTTCACTCAACATTCCAGTGCCGCATTGGGCGGTCCCATTGCAGACCAAGAAGCTAGCGGTCACCTACCTGAAACAAAAGACGGCACATGGTATTTAGACTGTCACAATTCAGATACTCCAGCGTTTCTCAGACGTTTGGAACAACGAAACCAAGGACTAGTACGCGAGGGAAACGTCACAATGTAACCTGTGTAGAGAGAATTACTTATTCTTGTGCTTACTATTTTAATAACTCTTTCACGAACCATTCATATGGAACTGAACAAATCTCATTCATACTTTATTATTTCTCACACTCGATTACCTGGCAAACACTATATAAAGAAGACTGGTTCTGAGGCAAAGTTCTGCTTCTGTATTCGGAAGGTACCAGCCTCGAATCACGTTCGGATATTCTGGTACGATTTTCGTGGATTCGTCCCCAAGTAAATGTCAGAAGAGTTATTTCAAACGCGATACGCGCCCCTCTTTCTATTCATAAATCTTGTCGTCGTATTTTCCACTGTTATGTAGCCTCTTCAGTAGAAACAACGTCGTTAAGTCAGCTAAGAAAATTAGCTAAGAATAAAGAAGTGAAAACATTTTACTAGCATTTTAAAGAAACCGAACTAAGAGGCTGGATTATAAACGACACGCGCGAAGCTCAACTATTATCAACACTTTGGAAATACCAAAAAAATAAGCAAGGATAAGGAATGCATGTAGTGTATACTTCCATTCCTCCACACCTCTTAATGGAACGCAGCGTATTTTTAAGCTCACGATCAACTTTGTCGGCCCAAATATAAATGTCAGTTTACTCAAAAACTGTTTGCCTTTCAAAGAATTTGTGCGTTTCTTACTTTTATGTAGGCCTGTCATATTAATACATACAGCTTTCATTTTAATCCTCCTAAACAGCAAACAATCACAATATCTATCATGTGGACATCATGAAACAATAAATTTCTAAAACTGTAATAGATAACGTTGTCCCTCTTGCTTATCTAAGCACCACGCGATTTAGACGTATGGTGGAGTGGAGGTAGTCCTATAAATCTACGTGTTCTTAACCTGAGTGGTTAGCTTTATATTTTACCACATTACCCCGAGGAAAGAAGCTGGTACCGTGGGGCCCAGAGCCGGTCTGAACGGCGCGGAAAAGGTAAACCCACCCTGTCGGGAAACGAACACCGGTAGTCCAACCTACAGTCTATTGACTCTAGTAATTGAGCAGTTTATCTGTAATAAATGAAACTGAAGGTTAATGGAGCACTCAAATCAGACAAATATTGTTGGTATCTTTTCACGAAACAAATCAATATTTTCTACGGAAAATCTTCCAGTAAATGGAATTACGCAAGGTCGGCCAAGAAACGTGTAAGAATAACAGGGCTGGGGGTGCCAGTATCAAACTAGTTTCATTATAATTTTGTCGACCATAATATCCCTTATTTGAATAATGAGCGTAAATAAAATGGGATTAACTTCAGATAATTTAATTTATATCGTCTCCTTCTCTCACGTTCTGTATGGTCGGATGTAACCAATTTCAAAATTAACACAGTGATTTTTCTGCTTGCATAAAAGAGTTACAGTACATATAGACCGTTTTTGAAATAGACTTAAGCCTATGTAATGAATAACAGGAAAATATCTAGAACTGACAACAAAAAAGAGGCAGATGCGGTCTATGGCGATCAGAGTAAGCAGTAATCTAGAGATTGTCAATTTCAATATGTCTGTTTCTCAAGAGGTTCTGCTACAGGTCATAATACCTGCAATTATGCGTGTAGGCGGAAAAGTTAATTTCACATCATCATTACTCGATCATATCTCGATCAAAAAATGTTGCATTGTTAAGGACTGAATATAGCCTAAAATACAAATTGTATGCAAATGTACTGGTATTATTAAACTTAAATAATATTTTGTAACCACGGTATCTTTCTTCGACAGTGGAGTTTTATAGCAAAATGCAGTGAGAATATGAGCAAAATAGTCAGAAATAAAGCCGTGGTCTGTCTACCAGGCTGCGTTTTCAGTCTTGTGGTCTTATTCTCGGCTCAACCAGGTCCTGCTTTTATGCAAATGCATGAAACCTCATCCATTTTAATTGGCTTCTCTCCCTACAACACAGACGTTTCCTTTATACCTACACATAGGCTACACACCACGCAGAGTTGGAATTTGGCATATTGACTTCTGTTGGTAACGCTAACTCCCACTTCCTCTCTAAGACTTTAAACTTATAAATATTCATGTATTAAAATTCAGGCCAACTCTGATTTATTTTGAGATTCGGTTCTCTATTATACACGAATTTATGTTTATGTAGAGAGTTTCTTTAATAATATAAAACGAGGAGTACAGATGCCTTACTGTAGCTTAAGTTATGGGATTCTACCTGCAAATGCATATTTAATACGCCTACTCAATCTAGAGTTCTAAGAATTGGATTCATTAATGTAATAACAAATATTGTGAATATGCACATAAAATTATTTCTACAGAAGTGGAGTCGGCGGATTTTAAGATCAGTTTTCAGACTGAAACATTTTTTGCGGAAAAGGTAAATGAACTGAATTCTTAATAATAATAATGCTACTTATACAATACAACAGACAATGCAAACCACGATAATACGAATATGATAATGAGGAATTTGTAGTGAAGGGAAGCCAAAAGATAATTTTGGCGGTAAACATGTCATCCAATATTGATAGCAGCTCTCGCTCCCTTCATCCATTCCATACGCTGAACACAGAAAATAAAAATACGTATATTCTGTAGGAGGTCAATGAACAAACATTCCATCCTTCCTCCTGTTTAAAAGACTCCTTTACATTGCGCGTGTGTCCCTATCTAGCGGTACTACTTGAACTAGATAAACAGTCGAGCAGTGGCCAAATACATATGGCGCGTGCCGCGCATTCTCTCGGAGAAATTTCACACTACGTCGCCGAGCTCACTAAAGCATGGTGTAGTACTGTATTTTATGAGCAGACTTTTGTCATTTATGTGGTAGGGACAGGAAGGAGAGACGACAGAGGAGTGGAAATGTAAATTACTATTATTACGACCGTTAGAACCACAAAGAACACCGCGAAATGGCTGCAGATAACCACAAAAGCTTATAAGGCAACTGGTTTACCTTCTTAAACACCTACGTTACAGTGTAAAACACAGCGATTAAGACTGCACATGAATCCTTATCTTATAGCTTAGATAAATAAACACTACCCAGCTCAGCGTACAAATAGACGAGTTACTATAATACATCTTCGAGCAAATCGTTTTGTTCGTGCGCCTGTCTGCCTGGATACAATTTAGAGTTATATATTGCATGGATACACATTAGGTTTGACTCAATTTATGTTGCCTTAAGAAATAAGAGAATGTCTTTTACACGAATTGCTCTCATAGTTGCAGTTATTTGAAGAATATATCTGGAATAATTTTGCTTCATATAAGAATAAAAATAAAACCATGCATAATTTAAACTCAGTATAACTTAAAATTAAGCATATCTTACAGAAATTAATAAAAATTTATGTAAATCGTGAAATAAAGTGGCCATATAGTGTAGATGAAAGGACAATATTAAAAGGGATCTTAGAAAAGTAGGTTGTGAGGGCGTTAAATGGATTAATCTGGCCAGGTCAAGGACCAATTGCGACCATATTCGAGTATTGTTTTTATAAATGAGAGGCATTTCTAGTCGCTCTGAGCGACTACTAAATTTTCAAGGTGCTGGTTAGAATATAATAAGATGCAATGGCTTCTATTAAAATAAAATTAATTTCTGGGGATATAAAATATATATGAATTATTAAAGTACACAGAATATTTCTATTTCGGTGGTCAGGAACGTACACAGTATACTAGAATGAGCAACAAATAATCTCTACATTTATATAACATGAAAATTAAGTTCCGGGTTAATGTCTTACACTACTTTCGGATTTACTTCGTAGAAACTTTCAGGTGCTAACTGTCGTTGTGTTAAATTAAATTAAATATAACATTTAGTACTCTATAAAAGTAACTTAATCATGCCATATTTTATAACAGCACTTTAAAATTGGGTATAAAATGCTAACAGACATACATGGATCCAACTTACGTAACTCCTGTGACTTTCTTGCAAGGCGGAGAGCTGAGTGTCTGCTTGGCAGACATCCAGTCTGTCCACAGTTCAAAGTGACATGACACGTAAGAAAACCACCCAAGTGGAAAATAACCGGCAGTACACGCACGTACAGGATATTCAACACAAATTGTACCCACGCACGTGACTCGGCTGTCACGGGCTATATAATTATTGCAGAGAATAACAGAATATCATATATACCTAATTAGGCTTTTATCAGCGTATCTCATGTATAAGTTTGTTTGTGTAACTTTATATCTAAGACGTTCACAACAAAGTCCTAATCTTTTCTTTCGTATTCCATTGTCCCCATGTGTTTATCATCGTTTTCTGCACCGAAGAATATTTGTAAAGGTCATTATATTTGCTACATGTTTCTATCACTTTGTCTTTTTTCCAGTAACAAACATTTAACAAGAAGAAAACTCTTCTCGAACCTATCATGTGCGTGGCATCCAATGTCGGAAATGCACACAGAATAACAGAAATCAAATGAGAGCAGAATTTACATATTTACCTTATGATATATTCTTTTTCCATGACACGAATAGAAAACTACTAAATGTGTTCCTTCCATCTATTCCTTGTTTGGCCAATGTTACGTCTTACTGGCATATAAAAACGTAGCGATTAGATGAAATTCGCTACACACGTTCCAGCAATTTTATTCGGCATTATTATGTAGCCTCAGCTGTAAATCTGACCTGATATTTTTCAAAACTGTATTTCAGTTAATCCACTGTTTGATATTTCCTTACAGATTGATGTTTATTTATATGCCTATGTTTGTATGTTGCATCTCAGATACTTGAATTTACCTGTTATATTACCTGTGTCATTTATATTAAATTTTAAATTTCATACAAATTACATTCAGCTTCCGTTTTGTCAGTTCATATTCAAATGTCATGTACTTGTAATATCGGATTCAATTTCATTACACTGTATTCCTAAAATGTATATGTATGTGGTATACTACTATGTTGAAAATATGGAGGCTTATATTATTCGATAACTTATAGTGTATGAAACGAGACTTGTCATTACAGTAATTGACACTAGTAAAGTATCGCAGAAAATAGGACCTACGAGAAGTTGGTCATAGCTTAATGCAAGGTTATTGGCATGTGACTCAAAAGGAAAAACATCAGTGAATTAAGGGCGATTCAAGCAAGGACATTCTGCTAAGAACTCAGGTCTTAAAAGGACTGGGTGTTCTTTTAAGATCATCCCCACGTTCAGAAGTTAAGCTTGCTTTCCATGTGCTTACGGGTCTTCATAAGACATTTAGCATATTTGCAGGTTATTTCAGTGAGGATATTTATTTTATTTTTTAGACTGTGTATAAGTTGTCTCCAGCGTGACTGATCAAAAGTGTTTATAGTTTGCAGTCTGCTTCATATTTCTTCATTTAGGAATGTGTCTAAAAGTTATTTAAACGGTTGTCCTCAACAGAGTGAACAAGCCAATTTCCAAACACGCATTCCTTCTTCAGAAACTATCAATCGAAAACATAATGATGGCCCGATACTCCAGTACCATGTTCACAACGTGCCATTGAACCTTTCTTAAAGATGTCTCTTTCTTTCAGGTTTTTCGAGTAAAATTCTGTACATCGGGCCTGTTTCTTAACCCTCCCGTGTCCAGAACATCTCAATGTCTTTCATTTGATAACCCTAACAACAGGACTTCTCCGCAAAACAGTACAACTTATGAAGCCTCTCATTTTGAAATTTTCTCCAGCCTCAAATCGTGTCATCTCTCTTAGGCTCAAATATTTTCCTCGACACCCAGTTCTCAAACATCCTCGTGAAATTTTAAGTATATATACCATCACATAAATTATTCATAGAAAAATCTTTGTGATACTTTTTCTTTGGGACTTTCGTTTTAATACTTACGAAGTAAGAGAGTAAAATGAACAAAACGAAAGCTGATGAATAGGACGGATACAAAAACATCCCGAGAAGTGGTAGGAGTAGAGAAAAAGTACACGGTATATAACGCGATGGTGTTCTATGGGAGAGGGAGGGGGGTGGTAGTCATTCCGTGGAGGTTTGCTGGCTTTGCAATGGGATGAATTATGACATCATATTTCAGTAAGAAGCACAGGAAGAGAACGGAAGACATGCGTGTGTAACAGCGGGGAAGAAGGAAGACAAAGAAATGGTGACAAAGATGGTGATGACAAGGCAAGAGGGTGGATTAGGACGAAATAAATAACGAAACTAATTATATACACCCAGAATAATGTAAGTATTACAGGCTGTACTGAAGAACAAAGAAAAAACTAATGAATTTCTGTGTATATTTCATTTGTAGCACTGATCTACATTGTGTTCCCACAATTACTTAGCTCGAAACATTCAAGATACCTCAGACTGGTAAGAGCAATATGCCTACGTAAGTCTATGAGGTAAAATTCGTATTAACCATAACGTTATGCTTCATGAATCAGAATCAAGGAACAACTATTCTGAACGGTTCATATTTATAAACGATTTTTCATAAAATAAATTTTGTTTGTCTATTCTGAACTGGGAAAATGGAAAACGTCTTTTAACATCATAAAATAAAATACTGTAAAATTAATTTTTACAAACGTTAGGCCAAATTATGAAAGTTAAGATCCCCGAATGAAAACAAAGAGCAATTCATATTTCTCTTCAATCATCCCAGAATAAAATGGGTCTATCTTACAAAACACATTAAATAAAGATAAAGCAGGGGAAAATGTTTTTTATTCCTGAGTAAAGAACCGGGTTTTCTTAGTTTTCATCATTCCGTTCTGATAAAACCAATTTACAGAAAGTCGGGCCTTAGTCCACTCAGCACGCAACTAGCAATGAGACTGGACGTCGGCTGAGGGCTAGAAGTCAGCTATTATGGTTAAATGTGCCACGACAGAGAATATTACCAATTGCGATTGTGATTTGACTGAAGCCAAAGCTTGTCAAAATAATATTTAAGAATTCAGCCCGTACCGAAAACAAAACACCTCCATAGCGATGTCCCATTAGCTGATGCTGTTTACGAAAATAATCCCTGTTCACGCTGAGAATCACAGAAGACTCACTAAATAGAAAATACAATGTTACTGACTACTAAAGCAGGTAGTACATATAGTCACCACTGGGTTTTTATGTGTTTAACATAAATTAACAAAAGTGTTGTCCAAAAATCTAAAAGGAGGGGCCATTTTCAATTCTCAAGTATATAATGGTGAGGATAATATTAAAATGGATCTGAATGAAATAGGCTGTGAATGTGTGAACTGAATTTATCTAGCACAGGACTCTTGGCACGGTTATTAATCTTCGGGTTTCAAAAATTCGGGGAATTTCGTAACTGGTAAAACTCGTACTATAATTTCTAAACATTAATCTGCTCCAAGGAGTTAAAAATATTTATGTTTTTGCTCTTCTGACTTTATTTATTGACAGCAGTACGTACGTCAGAAGTATATCAAATCGACAGACTATGTTCAATGCAAGTCTGCAACTTTTATTACATTAACTTGGACTTCCTATAATGAATATAGTTAATTCAGACAGAACAATTTTTTCTGTCATGCACTACGTCTGCAACATCCGTGTCACATTCATCCCGTTCGGTTAGCAATGCGTTGGTATGTTCGTACTGTACGGACCATTAACCAACGATTCCCAGAAAGACACGTATAATTCCCCACGCAAAGTTATTATCAGAATGAAGAGTAGACTTATGACCTCACTTGGCTCATAAATCCAGCGAGTACAACCAAAAATCTTTTGAGACCCCGAGATTGGCCGATGTCCATTACGAATACTATCTACAGAATTCATGGAATTTTGAATCTGAACTTATCAAAATTGACCCGTAAGAGTTGACCAACAGGAAAAGCACCAAGAAGCAAACTAAAGAGGAACGCGATGAAGATACAAGTTACACGCAAGGTTACGTTAAAGTTATGTATATGATTCCGAAAGAAAGGTCACGTTAAACAAGTAGAAGACTATGCCGTAATACTACAACCATATCTGTTAACATGTGATGGTTGCCTTATTTTTAAACCCCACGCCTTAAAAACATTTTATTTAATAGAAATAATTACAGCCCTTCGTTCTAACTGCGTCTCTGTATACATTCTTTGTGCCAGATTTCACGTGCCCCACCGCGTTATATATGAACGAAACGCGTTATAATGGAACAAACTCTAAAACATCGTTTGAAATGTGTAGACAGTCGCTTAGAAATAAGTACGTATGAGCCATCAATAGTTACTGGAATCTTTTGTTTGTCTAAAAATCGAGACACTTAAACTGGACGCATATAAAAATATTTATGAGCTACACTATTGCTGTCAGAAATATCTATGTTTTGAATATTATCGACAGTTTATTAAGATCCATTTTAGTATCATCTTTCCACCATTCATAAATCTCCCTTCAGGTCTTCAAATTAAACCATATCTGCGGTTAGGAGGGTAGAGTTTGTTAGCGAAAGCATTATATTTCATAGTAACAAGGTTCGGTGACATATTGCTGTTCTGAATGAGCACGAAACCAACTAGGATAAACGTGACGGCATGAAGGGTAGCTTTGACGAGGAACTAATGAGAACATTCGATTAGTTCTCTTACCACATGGAAATATTGTCAGGAGATTTAAATGCAAATGCAGGAAGAGAATGTATTTTCAAAGCACCAATGGGAAATGAGAGGTCACACTAGTAAGGATAATGGGATTTAGAGATGAGAACTTTGCCACACCAGAACATAATTGTACCCTTTGCTTCCTATGCATGTGAAACTTGGTGTGTTACATGCAGCGAAAAAGCAGATTGAAGGTGTTTGAGAGCCTCCCTAATTTTTAATCTTTACCAAAGATTATTAGGACGATCCAATCAAAGAATATGAGATGAACGGCGCATGGAGTGGACGAATCCGCACAAAATTTTGATGGAAAGTCTGAGTGGAAGAGACCACTTGGAAGACGTTTTCGCAAATTGGAGGATAATATTAATATTGATACTGGGGAAATAAGGTTGTGGTTGTGACTGAATCCATCTGGAGGCCTGCTGTAAATATTGTAATGAACTGTCTGGTTCCGTAAAGGACGGGGCATTTCTAATTTAGTTGACCGTACTCTTAGCTTCCCAGGAAGCACTCTGCTCCACGGAGTTAGTTGCACTCTCTAGGCGTGCATTTGCATCGTCGCCTTAGAATCATACACTGACACAAATTAACTCCTACCTTAACGGCCAGCCGTCGGACAGGAAATTAATGCCTTCCAAGAACCGAATTCATTGCAATGGCAGAACGCAATTTAAACACCAGAATCGTAACCTACAAACAATATCGCCAACCTGCTTACTTAAAAATAACCGATTTGATGAAGCGAATCACAGGACCTTCTCATTGAAATACAGCGAATGAGGAAAGTGAAAACAAAATTAATTCCAATAATTATAGGAGCAACTGGAACTCTCTCCAAGTCACTCAAAAATTATTTGGCCAACATTCCGGGCGAACACAACATCAGGAAACTGCAGAAAACTGCCATTTCAGGATGTTCATACATCACTCGAAAGACGCTGTCGTAAAATATGTAGTCATCTCTAACAATAAACTATATAATACATGTAACACATTGCTAACCCACAGACCCTCTCAATTAATTTAACTTTCTCTGCGTATAACTATTTTCAGCTTTTATTTGCTATTGTTGGTATAGGATGAGTCTGTCTGTGTTCACCACGCTGTTAACGGGCCAACATAAATGGACACGCACATCGGCGAGATGCTGCTGACTTAATAGTGTCCGCAAAGACAAGACACACTGGATAAACTACATAGTTTTACGTGACTACAGCTGGAACGCTGTGTTACAAGTTGGCTTTGAGGTTTTCACGGTGGTGAGTCTGAAGATGGCTGTCTTCTGAGTTGTTGCGCCGCATAGTCTAGTAAAAGTTTACCGACGTTTCAGAGGTACCTGCTGCTTATATCATCAGGGCAATCGCCCTGAAACGTTGGTGTAATTGGAACAGTCATAGGGCGCTACAATCCAGAAGACAGCCATCTACTATGTTACAACCCCAAAAATCCGCTTCAGTAACAAAAAAACTGTACGCATGAAACACGCGCATGTGAATACACCCCCAGAAAACAGAGGAAGAGATATATGGAATAGGACCTGCTGCTGATGTATTTCTAGCAAAGTGAAGCAATCCCTCACCCTTACGGAGGGGTTGACAAGACAGTTGCAGGGGTGCGAATTGAAGGGTAAAATACGGTTGTATTGAAGACTGGAGAAAGTAGACGCATAGAAAACCTACAGTCTTGGTAGCCAAGTATCGGAATTGTTCTCACAAATTAAAATAGTCAACAACTATTTTAATCAAAGCATTCAAGCATTCCGTTTACTAAATGTCCTCTAGCAAACCTTCGGTCTTCAAAAGTCCTTCCTGTTTGTCATCATCTCTTACCTTTTGCCCTCTCACCTGAAACGCGATTAAATGTATAAAGTGATTACCAAACGACGTAAAGAATAGCAAAGATGTGTGTGACGAGGTGGGAAACAGGAACGTCTCTCCGAATCAGAGAAATGTTATTTCTGGGTACCTAGGAGACAAAAACACTTTGTCAGAATTCATTTATGTGTATTCCTTTTACAAACGTTACAGAACACACTGTAGTCCACAATGAAGGGTTTACGTTTCACTAAACACGTAATTGGGAATCGAGCCGTGAGCTGGAATTTCTCCCTTCCCGCTCAACGAAGATAACATCAGTATAACAATGGCGCATGCCCACATATAAACCAAAGCATACACAGTGATACATTGCAACAAACCTAACTAACACTTTCGCCGATTATAATGTACAGTATATCACACTTTGAAGCTCTAAGTCTGCAGACCCGCCATTGCAACGGTGACAAAGAGAAGAACTAATTAGTATAATAAAGTCGCCGACGAATTACTCTTATCAGTTATCAATAGAGTTTAAAGTTTAGGAAAATTTAAGCGTAATTTACATATCAGCCAAAAAATATTTCACTGGGAGAGTTTAAGCTCCTATAACTTACATCAGCTGATCGACACTGTTATCTGCCCACTGCTTTCCGCTTTATAATAAACACGTTGATTTATATAATTAATCAAATTATTTGATTGATATTCATTATACATTTTATGTAATTAACGTGTTATGGAGCGAAATTTATATTAACGGAATAATAAATTATTGGAAATATTTGTTATGAATAACACGAAAATATGTCATCCAATGTAAACGGTTAAAGCTTATTTAATTGTGGTTTAAATGATCTCCTTTGTTCATATTTTACATTTGCAGAGAAATATATATCACCAGAATATTTGGCAATTATAATAGCGGTTATTACTACTAAAATCTGTATATTGAAGATAGGGCTACACTATTTCTATATTTTACGTTCAGTTCCATGCATAGGCCTAGACAAATATAGTAATGTGTTACAAATTCGTTGCTTATTCATTAAATGAAAACAGTTATCATTTTAATATGCAATATGTTTTTCCTCTGTTTGATACAATCCATAGATACTAAGCAGCCTATTTGTATGCGTTATAACTCGATGAAATGTCTAATTTCATTGCATAGATCAACGAGTTATCGAGAAAGTACTAAACGCATCAACAGTCAAGGATATGTAGTTAAGTTCAACTTAAGAGTCAAATTTATTTCCGTTAGCTGTTTCGGGGAATAGTTCCGGTACCATTTCAGATGACGTATCAGGACATTCTTTACCTGGCATTTTCAGATGACGGTGTTGTAAAATCATTTATGTTCAGAGTCTAAATCATGTTAAGTATAGCAAGGGTGTCCCCTTTCCCAAACGACTTTTTGGCTATAACAAAACAAACATCAACATTTAATGTCGGAGGTGAATTTCTTTTTTTGGAAATCTTCCATTAGTTAATTTTTACAAGGCAGAATACGCTGCAGAAATCAAAAGTTCTGATCAAGTTCTTCAGTTGACTGTCTCGTTTCGATAAAGCAAACTTCTGGAGACATAAAACGCCTTTTCCACGTCTTTTAAAACGTATTATTAATAAATAACCGACACTTTTTAAATTTCGTGTGTTTAATAAGCCAAGAAAAACCTTCATAAACGTTTGAATCTACCAAGTAATTCTTACAATTATCAAGTTTTCAAATTAACGTCTGTGTGCTTTTCTAAACTACTTCCTTCGCTACTGTTTCGAAATTAACCTTGTCTACTGAGACAGCTAAAATCTAAAGTTTCAAATTCCGTGATCTTTTTGGTGAATTTCTTTTTTTGGAAATCTTCCATTAGTTAATTTTTACAAGGCAGAATACGCTGCAGAAATCAAAAGTTCTGATCAAGTTCTTCAGTTGACTGTCTCGTTTCGATAAAGCAAACTTCTGGAGACATAAAACGCCTTTTCCACGTCTTTTAAAACGTATTATTAATAAATAACCGACACTTTTTAAATTTCGTGTGTTTAATAAGCCAAGAAAAACCTTCATAAACGTTTGAATCTACCAAGTAATTCTTACAATTATCAAGTTTTCAAATTAACGTCTGTGTGCTTTTCTAAACTACTTCCTTCGCTACTGTTTCGAAATTAACCTTGTCTACTGAGACAGCTAAAATCTAAAGTTTCAAATTCCGTGATCTTTTTCCTTCGATCAGGTCTTTACAAAGAATTCTTCAGGTACAGGGTCCTTTCCCTTTTCATAATGTGTTATACCATTTAAATTACAGCTGTTATCTCCCAGCTTATCCCCAAGTGGCATTACCTCCCCTTGTCGGCCGTAGCTGCCGCATATTCAGTATATTTAAAGTTTCACTTCACATCTGCTGTCCCCGAAATCGAGGACGCACAACGCCGTGTGATCAATGATCAATGCGATAGGATATAGGCTATGTAGAAATCAAACACCTCTGGTCTATATTGCAATATAACAATCACTGAATCTGATAAATCTTTTAACCCGAATTAAAGTAAAATGAATAGCTCATTAATATCCAGAAAAGTAAATGCAAACAGAACCAATATTAGAAAAAAAATTCACGACGATTTGACAAGGGCAGATTAGCAGAAATAATCTTGAAAAACAAACCAATAGGAAGAAGAAATAAGGAGCGCCCTTTGAAAAGATTCCTGGAAGATGGGGGCCGAAACGTGTCATTAATCTCAAAATCATTTATAGATGATGATGAAAAATAGTTTGTATCGTTTGGGTGGGTTATTTTTCTTTCATGCTACTGCACTTCAATATTTATTAAATGCCAATACGTCGGACAATTAATACCAGTAGTCGAAACTGAATGAGAAATTGTTCGAGCAATTTAACGAATGCTTAATACATGTGTATTTTGTACATCAGCGTTTAGTTTTAAGGCCACATCCACTGTACGTGGGGGTAATCGGTAATTCGGATCGAACTTGCACGCGCGTGCACACACACAGAGACATATCAATTCAGGTTTGTCAGGCTTATGGTGATTTCATCAACCATTCGTGTCTGGAATAATTAATCGACTTGTTTCATACTGGAGGAGAGAAAGGACGAGAGAGAATCGACATTAAACTATTCGCTCTAATGCGTCACCGTTCGGCCTTCCCAATTACTAGACCCTAAAAGAAATGAAACCAGATTCAAAGCCTTGGCCACTCCACGTGGCGATAAACTTAATATGACGGAAGCTCCAGGTTCTGTTGCCATTAATGAACTTGATCAATCGCTCCATCCGTAGCCCACTGTTTCAATCCTCATGAAGTCATGAAAATATTGTTCTACAATTCGTACCATCGCATCATATTCTGGAAACCGTTCTGACAGCTACATGATTGTGACCGCTTTCCTTATTATTTGCTTGTTAATAAGAAGGGAACAATATTCATTACGTGAAATATATTATGGTTTATTTTAAGACTGTCATTAGCTGATGCCAGAGCCTATTATTATTGAATGAGACCATCAATAAAGCTGGATTGAAAAGAGTATGGAAGAAGTCGCGACCCATTTTAAAATCCTATCCTGGTATTTGCCTGTATCGTCTGAAGAAACTACAAAAACGTCAGTCAAGATTCGAGTTTGGGTTCAAGCCGAGGTTTGAACTCGGGACTTCCCGAATACGACGCTCGGTTAATTAATATTATGCTTAAATTACAGTTAGCCATACCTCGAGAGAAAGTTAAAATTTTTAGCAAGTCTTTTGTTATCTATAATTGATCTTCTCTCATTCCCTCATTAGCATCCACTCAGTTTTCACTAGCTTGTATTAAGCAGTGATAATATTATGACACTAGCTGCTCTACTAACACAATTTACCAAAGATTATATGACTCGTGTTTGAGAGAGTGGGGAAACTAGACTGAAAAGCAGGAACGAGGGTGGGTGAACCAGCACGTTTCAGTACTTCCAATACAAAACAAAGTGAACCTAAATCAATTATCTCTCTACACTAAATGACAAAGTTAATTTACTAATCATCCGTTCTTCCATAATACTCACAAATAGAAGACAAGGCCTTTAGATTTTGAGTAATGTTCAGTACCACAGAACAGCATGAAGAAAGAACTGAAATTATAAGTTTAATTTTTATAGTCATTCTCCCACTCATGCTTAATTCCTTGAAGTACAAAGAGCATACGATCTCGAACGTAACATCATGTTGTTTTGCCAAGATACTTAATTCCCAAATACAAACTGAATACTACATAGATCATACGCTGCAAATAGCCACAGTCTTGCATGTAATTTCCTCTGGTATCCAAAATGTCAGCCTTGATTTCTGTCTTTGCAAGAATCAGACTCTATGTTCTAGAAGCAATCAGAAAGCAGGAAGAAAACACTAAGAAATTATAAATACGCACGCAAGCCTATGGACACAAAATATGTAACTGTGTCTTCGAAGTGACAGAAAAGATTGCACCGCCCTTTACGTGATTTTATTTCGTTATTAGGAACCCACACGAAGATTGTGTGCAAACAGGACTCACAGCGTGCACTTGCAAAACAATAGCCTTCGGAAATGTGCCAAGACTTTTAGATTCCGAAGGATGTCGCTCAAGTAGGTGGAACTAACACGGGGTACAACAGTAAATAAACAGCGCTACAGGAATAGACATGTCACCGTATCCCGCGTTTGATATCAGAGGCGACGACAATGCTTTGGATATAACCCTTCTTTAAGATTACGTACAGAGAAGATCGAAATCTGCAACCTCCATAGCTTTTCACTATTATTATCACAGTTTTTAGTTTAATATTGTTAACTAATTACGATTTCACTTTAAACTGTTTCAATTTAGAACACAGTAGAAAAATATTATCCAGACGACATCTCGATACTTTATTTCTTATTAATATTTCAAGGAAAATACGAGGCGCGTCCCAAAAGTAAGTTTCCCACTCGTCCCACAGCTAGCAAACCTTATATTGCGCGAAGCGACTGTGCGTACGTGATAGAGCAATGACGTAGCATGGCGCATGCACTAACGGTACTTCCCGCGTTCTCACAGTAGCATCG
>NW_019059935.1:34536-65209 GCF_000696155.1 Zootermopsis nevadensis
CCCAGGTATTCAAAAGTTGGTCCCACGGTATGACAAATGTCTCAATTCCGGTGGCGAATATGTTGAAAAATAGCTGGACACTTGCTGTATCTGTTGCAATAAATATTTCCATGAAATTGTGTTTTGTTTCTGTAAACGGCCCCAGGGAAACTTACTTTTGGGACGCGCCTCGTATAAATAGCTATTCCATCAAGGACATTTGGTACTCGTGTGCCTATAAAGCAAAAAAGATAATTTCTACTTTCAGCGTGAGCAGTACACTAAGACGCATGCACAGACCTTTAGCAAATGCCGAGTGTAGTTTTGAACATTTTTAGCAAAATCAGTGCCGCTTTTAGGACACGCTCTTTGCACGCGTTTAGAGTGATTATATAGTCCTATATTTAGTTTAGTTTTTCAGTTTCTTACTATTTAATGTGTGTGTTAGTTTTTGGTCTTTCATATGCTCTTTGCTCTTGGCAAACTATGACTGCAAACTGTTACAGGACGACATCCATTCAGTGCAAAATTGGTGTCTTGTTAATGTGATGTAACTTAATTTAAGTAAAACGACTGTTATATCATTCACCCGAAAGACAAACAGTATTTACTTTAATTACAAATTGTGTAACAACCTGGTGGCACGCTCCCATTGTGTTAAAGATCTCGGTGTTCTATTGGACTGTAAGCTTTATTTTCATCAGCACATTAACTACATATTTTCACAAAGCTTAAAAATGCTTGGCTTGATTCGGTACATTACTTCTTCCTTCTCCACTGTTGATAGCCTTTTGATCTTGTACAGTACCTTAGTCCGTTCCAAAATTGAGTATGCTTCCGTTGTTTGGAATTCTATTACTAATACTGACTCCTTTAAACTGGAAAGGATTCAAAGGAAATTTGTAGCTCTATGTTACACTAGATTCTTTAATGGCGTTTGTGCATATAATTATGATGATCTATTAGTCAGGTTAAACTTCTTATCGTTACATTTAAGGAGGAGGCTTTTGGATGCGCTTTTCCTCGTTAATGTTTTTTAAAGGCAAAATTAGTTGCTGGTCTGTTTTTGATACAGTTAGTCTCTGCATACCCACTAGGGCTATCAGAGACTACTCTACCTTTACTGTACAACGTAATTTCAAGGCCAGTCCCTCAGCCAGATGCGTTTCTGCTGCCAATGCAGTCTGTAGGAGCATCGACATCTTTAACAAAGATCCTGTTTTGCTTACTGATGTCAGTCAGCTTTTTAAACAATAATAATTGTTATTTTGTACTGTTTATTTAGTATAATATTTTATTTTGTATGTTGTTTGTACAAAATTGAACTGATTTTAATTTAATTATTATTTTACTTATCCATAACATTTAGCTCATTTACTTATTAATTATTTTGCAAAAAATTAATATTGTACATTTATATACTCAGTTCATTGTTTGTTTGCTTTTGTATTGTAAGATTTGTAATGTTGTTAGTGCTAGGTTGTTATTGGCCTTTTTAGCTGTTGTCAAGCACTTTAATAAATGAATTGAATTAAATTATTAATTATGTTATTTGATTCGTGCGCGACGAGTCTCTACACGAAGACATGTGTGTGTCACAATTTAAATCTAAGCGGTCACACGTCGGTAAACAAAAATAAAATAAAGGACGTTAAAATAAAACGTCAAACATTAAAAACATGTCTGTGAAGGAACTGTCTCACTTAAACCTTGTAAATTTTAAAATAAATTTTAATTTCCAAAGTTTTTTTTCAGTTGGTAGACATGGAGTTTGCTTTGGGATATCAAGTATGCCTACTCTGCATTATCATAAACCGATACTATTATACTTTTACAGTTTTTTACGAATTCATTTTATGCACAAACGTTCCTGAGGCAGAGCGAATCGAAACTCGCAACCCAACATCTCGTAGTGTGAACCATTACTATGGGGCGAAGCCCTACCGAGTACCCAAGAAGAGAAGCATCCAATGAAATAGCAAGCGCTCGGCCATTCGAGCAGAGTGCTATCTAGCGGGAAACGATTGCATTATGGCCGCCATAATAGAGCAGAATATTTGTAAACAATCATACATACTGTCCACGACTGTAATCTTGAGACTTGCAAGGAATGCAGGAAGTCCGCAGCGTTAAAGGCAAACGCTATATTTCCTCCTTCCTCCCGCAAGTCAAAGATTACAGTCGTGGACTGTACCTACATATTTTCACACAAAATTAGCGGTTACTCCTTCGAATTATGGGCCTATTAAATCTTAAAATATTTACCTTCAATATGCACTAAATAAAAAGAATGATATTTCAAGCCTATAAACATGTGTTTACATATATATATATGTTCACACTGTTGCATAAAATCATGTAACGTCTATGTTATATGGTAATTTAAATTATATAAGTTTATCAACGGAACGAGAATTAATGCATCTCTCTTATTTCTTCGATGACTATGTTTAAGAGATTTAAGACCAATAAATATTATATAACCTTTTACGTATAGGCTAAACGAATGATTACAGATAAGTGCCCTAATATGAATATCCATGCACTGGTATAAATATCTACTGGATCAGAAGTGTGGGACATGTAGTACGCATTGGGGGGGGGGGCGAAAATTACGCTCGATAACTATTATTTGCCAGAAGTGTAAGGGTACAAAACAATAGAGTGACAATACAAAATACTATGTTCCTGCGTAAACTGGTTACAACTGTCAATTGAATATTTCCTTGGATATTATCCATCGTCTAGTAAATATAAAACGTAAAACGACGTTTCGGAGATGGGCTCTATCTCCGTCTTCAGGTTCCTACTCAGTTAGGCCCACTAGATAGAGGTAATCCCTATCTCCGGTCCGGAGATAGAGTCCCATCTCCGAAACGTCGTTTTACGTTTTATATTTACTAGACGATGGATAATATCCAAGGAAATTTTTATTCAATTGACTCTTCACCATCGTCAAGAAGTTTTAGATTTGGTTACAACTGGCTATTGTAAGCACACTAATAAACATTGGGTCTCTATAATCGACGCGTAATTTATAAAATAACAGAGCGACTACCAGATTCTCAAATCAGAAAGCGCTCCAAGAAATTATAGACCTTCATTATCTGAAATCAGTTACGTATGACTTCAAAGGATCGAACCGTCGCCATGTTAATATAACTATTTATCGCACTAAATCTACGCGTAGTCGCACTGTTCTGTAAGTACAGCTCTAGAGATATACGGTTATAGCGATAGTATAGTACAAAGGAGTAGCAAAAGTTTCATATGTTTGACACTCAACAGCTCATAATTTCACGAAACTTCATTAACCGGCAAATATTTCGTTCCAGTCTTAGTTCGTGTGGCTACCTGTTACTGGCACAGAGCGTTAAAAAGTATAATTCAGTGGCGATCTTCCATGACATGAGTTACCTGCAAAGTGGTGTGAATATAAGCCATATGCTTCCAAAAACTTGTTACTAGGAAAACCAAGGGCAATACCATGAATTTTATTTCTTTGGTTAAAGTTGTTGGACCACCATCACCATTAATAATAATAATAATGACAAGAACTGGAACTGTCTCAAAGTCACTTTGAAAATATTTGGCTAACATCCCGAGTGAACACCATATCAGGGAACTTCAGACAACTGAAATTTTAGGATCTTCATACACAATTTTAAAATATAGTCATCCTTCACAATAAAACTATATAATACATGTAACAGATATTAAAAACAAAATGTATTTCGGAAATAGCTGCTGCACTATATACCTCAGGGGCAAGGCTTGTCTCGGGTAGCAAATAAACTATAAAGTGGTGAAAAGATGGAACAGTAATACCAGCATGCGGAGGCTTTGGATAACGTTCTTCGTTGCAGGGGTGTACAAAGGAATTTTAAGTAACAGTACATCAAAAATTAACGAAAAATATTTTAAAAAACAGAGGGCAAAGGAAATCAATCGAAACGTTAAAATTCAAATGTAAAAGTAAAAGGAACCTAATATTTATAGATATTTGAAAAGCCATTAATATTTCAGCTACAGGTGTTGTCCAAGCATTTAAATTAAAATGAAAACAAGCCTATGAAACACTATTTAAAGGATTTGGTTAAAGTTCCCCGATTGTGAGGGATCGAATTAAGTAAATGATAATAAAAAACCTAAATTTTATAGTGTTCTTAGAAACATATTTTACTAACCTACAGATGCCTTTCTATCAATTTACCTTTACATTGTACTCTTGTACAATATTGCGATCCGCGAGTCGAAAATGAATGGTTAATGATGCCCGAGGCCTGTAAACACTTTACAACCACTGCCCTACAGTTTTCTCTGCGCAGTATTTTTCGGTATTGAAAGATGGTGCTTTAGGAATAATCCATAATCCAGCCGTTTCATTAATGTCAGAGACGTTTCAGTCCGTAACTTATGTAACCAATACCACTGTACATATCTGTTACGGTGCGATATTGAAGGAATTACGTACTAGGCCTTTATTAAATAAATTTAATAATTTTTTTAAAATCTTTTATTGATGAGCTTTGTCCAGGTAACGTATTTGTGTCTGGCTCTGACCGATGAACTACTTATCTCAAGTTTTCTAAACGTCTAATGCTAATTTGCTTTATATTCATGCCGTTACGATAGACTATAAGTTCTTTCTCAATTTATCAAGCGATTAGCAATATTTCGTGTAGACTTTTAAAATTACGTGCTTCTATAATCACAGTCTGCATTCTTTATTAAATTACATTTCTCATATCTACAGATTGGGCTTAACTTTATTTGATAAATTTAGAACTGCATTGCTAAATTGTTATACTTTGATAATTTGTATAATGTCGCATTGAGTTCGAAAATCCTAATTACTCTTTCAGAGTACGTAGACTTGAAATAAAGATTTTCATTCATATAAAATGTATTTTACTGGTAAGTTAAGATGTAAATCATGACTGAACTATGAAAAGAGGATAATGCAGGAGGTTTGCGTGTTAAAATGCATACATAACCAATCATTATATAACACAAGAAATGTGAATAAGAAACATGAAGAAAAACGTAGACGAAGATCGCTGGCAGATAATAGCATGAATAGACGTGTCGCAAGGGGATAGACGATGAAAACAATAAAAAGAGAAGAAGGAGAAGAAGATCGAGAGGAATTCAAAGCTAGCATGCCGTCACCTCCCACCATCTTCGTCGAAAATCACGGTCCCTTCATCCCTTCATCTTTTTTATGTTTCTTTTATGAAAGATAAAATGATGCAATATTTATAAACGTACATACAAAGGCGGAAAAGAACACAGGACAAAGAGTGAAAAGAAAAAAGAGTCCATACCAAGAGATGGGTCTTCCCATAACTCATGACTGGAAAGCATGTTATTAGACCCTGTGGCAGGGCAATTTGCCCTGTGTTTCTCTATTAATTCCTTGCCAGAATCGAACTTTGCCTCCCCCTTCCATCAGTCACCACACACATATTTTACCTCAGGGGTCTCAAAACGTCTACTTGGGGTTCTAGTGTTTCACCATCTTCTTCCGCTAAGCTCAAGGCAAAACAAATATCGTTGAACAGTCTGAGATGATGATGTTCTTCTTCCTTCAGCCCTGAAGATAGAAACAATACGTCTCTCCGAAACGTTGTCATCCACCGACGAATCTACAAGGCGCCAAAACCCAGAAGCACAGCATCAAGGGCGCTGAAATTTCATGCATGCTAGAGATGAGAAATGAATATCAATTCAATCGGAAAGGAGAAAACGTCAAATGTAAACGTTTAGAATCGGAGAATATTATTCAAATGGGTCTTAAATACAGTGTGAGGGTGTGGAGTGAATTCATGTTGCTCAGGTTATGTCTGCTCACGAGCTCTTGCAAATCTTGTGATAAATAATCGAGTTTCATAAACGTAGGGAGTTGCTTGACCAGCTTAGAAAGTACCAAATTCTCGAGACGGACCCAGTTCTGCGAAATTAGGTTCTCTTTGCATGTACTCTTGCTCGCAGTAAATCTTTCTACAGTGACCCCTAGAAACAAGTTGGCCTAAATGCATGTAATAACCGGTCTGTAACAAGTGAGTCCAACTTAACGCAGTGTACAAGATTGATGAATCGCAGTCAGAGCGCATTATCAGACTAGAACACGATCTCCGTCTTTTACCTTCCTTCAGCTTCATACTTCATCATCTTTCACAATAACAAATTCAAAAATATAAATAAAAGTGAAAATGTTTCCGAAAGACTTCAGGTTTTCACAGCGGCAAGATTAAATAAAGATCTCTGTCTTCTGGGACCTTTGAGGTTAATAAACCTGCGTATACATTACGTATTTAAACTCAAAATAATCGAGAGAATTTAAATCAAGCAAAACCAGACTCTCCTTTAGCGTCTGCACCATTCTGAGAATATTATTTTTGATAAATAACGTCTCCGAGATTCTCATATTGTTTTCATTTATGAATATTGTTCTGTAGGATAATTTAACGAGCCTTCAAAACTTGATTCACCGTGTTGTGACAGGAAAAATAATAATTCAGGGTTGAAGACACCCAAAGAATATGCGTAAAGTTTTAAAGCAAAATCTACAGTGAAAAATGTGGATAAAACTGCATCATGATGGATGACGAAACGTTTCATAAAACACGTATTTCAATGTGCTCCAGTATGAAGTTCAATTACATTAATTAAAGAACCTGGATATATTATACATACACACGCCATAGAACATCGTTTTAACTGCAGCTGTTAATCCACATTTTTATAATTAACACATTTTATTACAGAAATTCGTTCATGTTTCTTGCATAATTTTATTAGTTCGTGGCTATCCAGACTCTACTTTTAAACTACAAATAAAAATGTGCCAGGAAAGCACCTTCCATTCTTTTTGTAAAAGAAGACTTAAACAAATTCCACAAAGAAATATTTTATGTCAATTTCAAGTTTTGACTCACTAATAGGAAACTGACCAAAACACTTTTAGTAATACACGTTTTTGCTTTCTCCAATAAATCACTAAACCCGCACTTGCATTTAAAAAAAGAAAACTAACTCGCAGGAAAAACAACACATTCCAAAAACAAAGGAGGAATGAGGGATCGAAAGATAAAATAACAGACGTAAAGAAACATACACTGCCGACAAGCGCACCCAAATAAGACCAAAGAAACAGAACTACATTGAAGGTGAAAAAAAATCGTAGGCCTATATACTGGCTTCATGGAACTGGTTATTCCTCATTTTTCAAAGCAGGAAGCGAACGCATCAACAGAGGTGGTCCGAAAAGCCTTGTAAACTTGGTGTTGGCTGCAGAGCTAAGGGCCCCCCTTCCGCGATGTTTCAGTGGAGTAAAGACTAGTATTACCACAAGACAACCACACGCAGGGAATCCATATGCAACAGATAACCACGGTTTGTGAGGCGGCGCTACTTGCATGGATGATATTCTCTGGTATGTCTTATTGAGTTCGGTCTCTGGAGTTAAACTCAAGGTGAAGTTATCAGTCAGCTGAAGCACTACTTCATAGAGAGCCCAGGAGGAGCCGAGGTAAAGCTCCTCTTATCTTTAACTCAGAAAGCTCAAAAACGGGTAATAAATCCTTCGAACAAGTGGTATGGTCAAAATACCAAATTACGTTCGCGAATAAATTAAATTCTGAGAGTGCTTTTTACACAGTAATTTTACCACCTTTATACTTCCAGTCTCCTAGACCGGAAAACACAAAGAATTAAATATAAAATTTATGATTTTATGTGGGTGTTAAACTTGAGCACTCGTAAGGGGGTAATCACAGATTAAGGGTGTTTAAGACCAACTTAAAAACATTTGTATCAAAGAAAAACTAAAAAGAGCCTTTCTAATAAATTTAGAGGATGAAGAATTGTATAAATGAAGAGCCCCACAATATCAGAAAAGTTTTAAACTCACGAACTTGCCAAAATAATATGAAAGCAATTCTTTATTTACAGCTAATACTGGCCAGGAACGTTGGTCTCAATAACATTTCCACTACTATTCGGCTCAAAGGTTTGCTTATTTATTTATGTCTATATCCTACCACAATGTTTGCAGCAAATTAAATAAAAAATAAAACTGACGTGCAAGATCCATAGACGCGCAAACTTTGCAGAAATAAATTTACCAATGAACTGGAACGGAAATAACGAATCAATGAGCAATTAAAAGCGAGGGGGGGGAGGGAGGAATTTTGAATTTGTTGAGTCAGCGTTGTCTGCATTACATACAGACCGGACGCCTATATTTTATTTGTTTATTTACAGAAAGAGTAGAAACAAATACGCTTTACAATACACACGCAAATAAAACAGTTTTTACGGTTACTAGGCTCAAAACACATTTGAGCTTGAGCTCATTCTTACTAGTAGCTCGTATCTTTCTCCTTGGTTACAAATTAAAAATCATGTCTTCAGCTAATTTCCAAGGACTTAAAAATGTTTTTTAAAAATGGAGCGAAAATTTGATCACGTCGAAATATGTGTAAACAATACAAATACAGAACATCGTGTTTCATGATTATATGTCCTTCGTGCTCGATTACCTAACTGTAGAGATTATCGTCACTTGGATTGAACTCATGCACCCAATTCTAGGGTAGCAGAACCAACACCCAGAGAAATAAACACAGCAGCTACTTCATTCCACGTCGTCACCTCGCCGGTCTGAACACCCGAATAACGTTAATGAACAACACAAATGATGAAATTCCTCATACTTAGGTCATGTCAAAAATTTAGTGAAATATGAATATCTGTAAAATATATTGAAAATACTAGCTTTATAGCTACTTCGAAGGGTTATGTCCCACTCAACTTCCAAGATGGATTACCACACCTTGTAGGCTGTACACGGCCGCCTATTAACTTTCGAAAAGCGATTTGTGTCCTCCATCCGTAGAAATCAAAGCAAAACTGGAGCTCATGTTATAGTTCATCATCTGAAAAACCCTCAGACATCAGAATACAATGAGATGAGAAATTTTAGACAAGCAACGAATGTTAGTAATGCTAGCAATGCAGTAATATTGGAAGAAAAATATGAAAAAGTGATGACAATGATACCATATTTTGTGCCATGGCTGATAAACAATCTAAATACATTATTTTATAAAAACTAAATATTCGTTCTGCCCCTCATGAACTTAAACACATGTTAAAGTCGACAGCAGTATAATCAACAATACTCGTCCTTCATCCTCTGGGCCTATCCACCAATTCATAAACGTTACTTTAGTTTATATACACCTAAAATGGGCGACACAAAAGACGGCAGTTAAGTTCTGACCACTTCTGAATATCTACTGTCACGTGCCCTCGCCAGCCAATCAGCCGACCGCTTGGGCAGCAATGTTGTTGGTGTTACATCTGAATATCGCGTTATGGTATATTGTGTGAATGGCTGGTATTAAGCATTAGATATGCAATTGGTGTATTAAATAAAAACACGGAAGGAGACCATCGCAGGCGCCAGGTTCTGCACAGGCAGTCCGGAGAGCCAGTGTATAAAGTATTGAGTTACTTCAAACGTGAAGCAGACGCTGGTACTTCCATCCACGAAGTTACCAAAGCACATTACGTTGGTGTGTGTGTAGTTCCATCAGCCGTCATTTATGTCGGTCATTATTATTCTCGCCAACGTCTTCTGTTTGAATCTACAGTGTTGTAAATAATAAACGCTACCTTCCCACCCTTGCAAACAAAATTTGGTTCAGAAACCGTTATTCTTTCTTGAAAATTTTTTAACGGAGAAAACATATTAAATGTATCATCGTACTATCAGTGGTCATAAGACAAGACTCGCCCAGAATTGCCGCATCGTAGCTTTCAGTTCTGGATGAGCGGATGTCTGTCTATCAAACTGTACGTTAAGTGTTTGCCTAATATTCTTCAGAAAGAATAAAAATCAGGGAATAAATATTTCCAAACTTTGTTTGGAGACTGGTCAGTTATCGAATCCATTTTGTCATTCTGGCCGTCAGCTATCGTTCCTCTCTACTTCCTGGTCCTGGTAGGTCGATGAATTTCCATTGTACCGACAAACGTCTACAAAGCTGAGACGCAGGGAATTCAAGCATGCATCCTGTTATTAGTTCTAAGGCTGCGGGTTCATAATAGTTGCAACTTCCTGTACAAGGAGAGAGCCATCGATTACTGAGCAGCGTGTTGTAGCCAGCCCGACTGGTGGTCTACGGAGCCAGGGGGAGTGGGGGCGTGGCAAATGTCTTTCACCTGTCACGTCATTCGGAAATGTTACCCTCCTCCTGACTTAGCCATACCTTCTCTTCTAATTGTTCTTAGTCTTGCTTACGCTTTTTAAAAACATCTACCTGCAGTTTTTCTTCGTATATGAGTTGTTAGAAACAGACAGCTATTTGTTCTTTTAATCTTTTGTTTCCTTTACACACTTATCATGATGCAAGCAGTTTCACTGAAGGATATACTAATGCTTATGCAATAACACAGACGTCTGTGCATTTTTTTTCTCCTGATTCAGGTATGCTTCAGTACTTACAATCAGAATACAAAAGCCTAGGGGGACAGTTACACAGACGAACACTAATAACAGCATAGAAATTCAGACAAAACACTCCTCTTTCCTACCAGCCATTTTGTTTTCAAGTACAAGAATAAACTAAATCATAAAGTACGGTATAAATTAAAATAAAATTAAAATAGAGACACTAGAACTTATTTCCAGGATTTAAATGAATATTTTAAAATATAAATAAATAAACACTTCTTACTGTATTAATTTTAATTGAGAATACATAATGAGTCCAAGAATGCGATAAATGTACGAGTCCTTCCAACTAGATATTCTTAAGAGACACTTTTTACAGATTGTAGAAAGGTACCGTAAAATTATTCTCACAGTTGGTACGCCTAGAAACGGACGGGAAGATACTATTACAAAGGGCGAAAAGTGTATTGAACAGTTTCTCAGTGATGACTCTTGTCTATGGAGTTGTTTATTAGATCATAATTTTCAGATTTTAACACTGTAAGCGTTTCAAGTCTATGAATTAAGTTAAATAATTTATAATTAAATAAACCGTATCATAAATGGACCTACTGCTTTGTACATTATTGTAGCTGAGCTAGAAAGTGAGGCTTATTTTCCTTTACCTGGACAGAGTAGAATAAAATTTTACTTAATTACAGAATTTGATTTGCATCAAATATTATGGAATACGTAGTTAATCTCAGAAATAAGAATCAATCGTTAGATTAGAAAACAAATTCCTGATAAAGTAAACTACTTCTCAATAGTAGTGCCAACTTGAACATTTTATACTGAACATATTCCCAGCAATTACATTTCAAGTAATCAGGTAAATCCTATGACGTTACATCTAATCATTAGGCCCTATCATCGACATTGAACAAACACGCAAGGCCAACATTGCCTGCAATATCATTAAGAAGAGAGCTACTTCAAAGCGCTGAATAGTGCTGAGAGACGCATCATAACACGATTAAAATAGTTTCTACTTAATAACTTACAAACTTTTGTAATAATTTCAAATCAACCTTGTACCGATGCAATTAACATACCAGGAACTGCATTCAATATCAGCGTCAGTAATGATCTAATAGGAATAACCACTTCTGATGTTCTCTAAGCTACTTTTTCAGTTATCACATACTTTTGCTACATCAATAACAGAAGTGCCTGCAATGTTACGGTTGAATACTGCCAATAAGGTACTAAAACAATTTCTTTTGAGCATTTTAATATGTGAATTATATTAAGCCCATTTCTGCTGGGGCAAACATCAAAATAATTGTTAACATATTTTGCTTTTGGAACCTGCAGGCCTATGCGTAAATAATCATTTATTTGTGGGATCTGTGACTGCCTTCAAGAACAACGTTGATATACATAATGATGCTTAGCTGTTCTATTTCGGCACGACTATTATATCATGTTTACAATAATATACCACGCGAAACCGACAGCGGAGTATAAATAATATATACATTCATAAGAGAAATATGTCCGTGTTGTTCTCCTGGTCCAATGTCTTGTGGGCTTGTTTGTAGGTAGGCTACTACAAACGTTAAGGAGAAACATGCTACTCCCATTTTCAGATCTGCAGGCAGTATGCTCCTCACTTCGTTACACCCCAGGAGACCAACACAGATTTATTCACTACGTTGAGAAAAGTAAATCTCCAATCTTGAGAATCAGACACATTTATGATACAATTATTATCAAGACTAAATTTTCATCGCATTTTCATATGTTGTGTATCAGAGAATTCTTAAAACTTTATTTTGTCGTTTAGTCCTATGTGCACTTTGATGCATGCAAATCAATTGTATTGGCTTATTAAGCAGTTGATAGATGCGGCAAGGTTATCAGCTACACAAACCACGGAACTCGAAAAAAAAACACCACGTTCAATCCACACAACCAACACCCAACCACAAATCCTTCTCAATCCTGTCCTAAAAATAACCACATAACCCATTTATAAATGTACGTGGGGAAAAATCTAACTCCTTTCATTTCCCACAAAATGACCATTACGTTTCAGAGATAAGCCACCCTCACCCGTTACTCTTCAGCGACTGCCAATCGCCATACTTCTATTTTCCTTCCACCAATAAAAATAACCAGGACTTCGATTTGACACGTCTGATTTCTGGTGCTAAACTTAATTTTCAAACTGAAACTAACCTTTCTTTATTCATCAATATATATATAGGGGCACACAACAATTCTAGTAGTGCAAAGAAAGTGCAGAGTAGGAAAGGAAATTTAGAAATGGAAAGAGGGAAATAAAATGGGAGAGAGACTTCATTATATTAGGTTGGTCTACTGACCCGTTATGAATATGCATAGCAACGACACTACGTTTCAGGGGACGGTACGCATTTCATGATATTTGTTACAAAAATGTACATTTTCGATTAATTCAGAAAATGTATAACAGTCAATAGTTTGCACCTACAGCTATAAATAATTAATATCATAATTAACTTTACTATACTAGAAGCTGAAAATACCTAATCATTTAATAGTATGAACTATTGCCTATAACAGATACTGCAATAGTTAAAAATGCACGTAGAAGCTTTCTTTTTCAAACCATTTCTGACTGGTGAGTATAAGGCGTTCAGACACAAGCTTTAAGTTCAGAGGTAGAAATGCAATCATCCTGGAATCAATAGTGCAATAATGACACTAGTGAACTCACAAATTGCAATAAAAATCATAACACAGAGACAATAGAAACTGCTAGAGGAATAGACTAAAAAGGAACAAATAAACAACTGTTATGTTAGACGTCAGTTGTCTGATACGTATATATATTAGCATTGCAATGCTGCATGGGCTGCTGAGGATAAAATATCTCATCAGATGGAAATGGTGAGTTGGAAAATGTTGGAAGGGAGTGAACATGACCTGTTTAAAAAAAACTTACAATCAGTCTGGTCAGACTGAGGAAAATGTCGAAAGTACCGCTCAAACCAAATGACGTGAATGAAAAGAGAATTACAGCTGCTACAAATTATGAGCACCTAAAGCTACCAACACGAAAAACGGCGGCCGAGTTTTGGACACTTCTGTGCAAATACTGCCCCTCAAGAGCGAGTCAACTTCTTACAGTTGGTGTGCAAGTTTCCTGAGACGTGAATCAGACGCCATTTGTAAAAATGCGTTCCACTAGCCTTCGTTCGTTTCGGTTATTCCAATATCATGTCCACTATACGCGCTACATGCCCCGCCAATCTAATCCTCCATGATTTGATCATCCGTATTTATTTCTGCATTTACCTCGGAAAATTATATTTGTAGATGTACTGGTCTCTCATGATCACTTGAAGACGGTTTCAAATAAGTGGTTTAAACACTTGACAAATCAGAAACTGTTCTACAAGGCGTAAACATAACCTAAAAGATATAAGGGATAGAAAACCCAATGAAGCATGCTTTGATTTCTGAACCATGGGAGAAGGTTCTGTAGAAGACTAAGCAAGTCTAGGTTGTCTGGGAAGAGGGTGGTGGATTTTCTGGGGGTGGAAAACTACAATGGGGACGGGGTTAGACAGAAGGAAAAAGAATTAGGGTGGATTCTCAACACGAATTTGGGGTGAGAAACGGAAAGGAAGTGAGACAGAGGGGGAAGCAAAGGTTCCCCACTAAAGAATCAAGCAAGCAGAAAACAAAAATTCAATACAGACCCGCTAAGAAATATCGTACAAAAGACTCTACACACCTACCTCCCCTTGATGTTCTTGTCAGTAAGGTCGAGAATTGTGTTACGTCAGAGGTTTAAATATCCTTATTGGAACAGTAAGGCGAAGTCGGCCATCACTGAACTTGTTCTTGTCAGTAAGGTCGAAAATTGTGTTACGCCAGAGGTTTAAATATCCTTATTGTAACAGTAAGGCGAAGTCGGCCATCACTGACTTGACGTCAGTGGAAAAAGTGCACTGGTTGATCAGTGATATTCTTCAGAATCCTAATGTTTGGAAGTAAATGTACTCTATAGGATTTGACGTTTTCAGATCTGCGAATATGAAGATGACTCATCGCCCTGATGACAGAGACTGCAAGGACCTCTCAGACTTTTGTGAACTCTTGTCAATCCACATGGCGCTACAAACCAGAACGTAGCCATCTTCAATGCACTACATGAATGGTGTCTTTGCTTCGAAATTTAACATAAAAATAATGTAAAGTTTTCTCTGGTATATAACTAAGTACCACGCCACTTACTGTCCTGAGAGCGAACTCCGGGACTTAGCGGTGAGAAGCCGGCTAATAGGAGAAGATGCACTGGACAGGTTTTCCGGGTCAAAGTCATTCCATCGCTGCTCCATATTCACTCGTGTGTCATGCGGGCGATGGACAATGGGTTCATCAGTGACCGCAGTTCCACGACCACAAAAAAGCGATAGTAGGCACCGTGCCATATAATCTGAAACCTGTGCACAATGTAAGCCTATTTCACAAAGTCATTATCGAGTCAATATAACAAATTGACGAGTTCAGTCGAATGATGCCGGTACTTTCAGACACATTCCGAATAACTTGAAGGGCGACAAGCTTGTGGCAAACAACCTGAGTGCTGGTTTTATGCTCCATAAATAATATCCTGATAACTTAAAACTATGACACAGTTAAAAGATCTCTTCCACTAACAGATATTTAGAACAGCGAACGGATTACGCCACTGTAATCATTTACTATTTTAGGCTACTATCTGACTATTCGTGCATTCATTTCCTTTCTGTTTCTTTGTGAATAAAATTGTCCCAGTGTAACATAAAATATGTCGTGATTTAGAACAATATTTCAGAACTACATACACGCAGGCGCCATTTTATTCCCACCACCCCTCAACAGTTAAGCGACGCCTTTCTATGCCAGGTGTTTACTGCACACGCAGTGACTGGCTTACTGTCTGAGAGACAAAGTGTTAACATAATTTCCTTTAAGCCGAAATACGTTTAATTGTGTTTACTTGAATACCTGAAGTAATTTAACCCTATTTATTAATATAGCCAACTGTGCATAGAACCGGTAGCAGACTAATAATAGCCTAATTAAATTAAATTATTGATTTAATGCGCTTCCTTGATAAACAGATGTCCAATTACAGACGCAGTACCCAACAAATTAAAACCGAATAAACAATAAACAAACAAAATAACAATAAACAAATTATATAATTGTTCTACACAAAGGAAACTAATAAACAAAGGCAACTACCAACATAAAAATTTTCGTTTAAAACGTCCTTAATGGTGATCAAATTTTGACTAAATATGTCACAATCTTTGTATACATTATTTGCTGCTGAAACGCATCCTGCAGAGGGGAAATTTTGAAAAAGAAAACAATAACAATTCTTAGCTTTAACTTGCTGACACATTAATAACATTAACGTATTCAAATACAGGAATTCTAAATATTTAATTAATTTTGCTCTCAATAATAATATTATAATGGTCCTACAAATCTGTGCTGGTAATAACATGAAATCTGTCTAAAAAATTAATCTGTTTACCTTTGCAAAAAGGCTGTTCGTTTTACCATGAACTACCAAAACTTTTCTTATTTGTTATGACAGAGGTTTTGGGTGTTGTCTAAGTTACCAGCGGAAATGATTGCTGAACTTACATAACTAGTCACAACTAGTTGCCTGATGTGAGGTAGAAACTACACAAGTCAAATATTCATTAGTACAGGATGTTAACAATTACTACAGCTCTGAGGAATCTAAACCAAACAGTGACGTCTGAAGACATTTAAAAAAGTAGAAGAGTTATGTTCGTAAAATCAAACGACAGAAAAACCTAAAAATAATTAACACTCGTTCGCGACATCAAATTAATTTTAAACATGAAGAGCGCTGGAGAGACTACCCAGAATTAGGATAATTTTATCCGTTCCTCAGCGCAAAGCAGAGGGTTTGATCAAAGGCGGCGACTCAACCATTAAGACCCTACTTCTTAATTCTGAGTGACAGACGATTCGTCGTCACTTTCTGGTCCTCAAGTAGCAAGAGTGGGCCTTCGAACCAAAAAGGAGCAAAGCGAAGTACACAAGTTGCTATTAACAGTTGTTGTGCTTTTTGCAGTACAAATGACCAACAGGAATCCAAGGGCATAACACTTATTCGTAGTACAAAAGAACAGAAGAGAATCGAAAATTATTTGCCGTCGTTCTCTATAGTATCAACTTCATATCTAGTCAAGGATATAAATTACGAACCTGCTGATTATGTAATTTTCTTCAGCCACGTGTTGTTTCCTCTTAGGTACAAATATTCTCGTTATTAACCTGTTTTCACACAGCACGAGTGTATGTCGTATTAGATTGTTGTTTTCGACTTTGTACGTCATAAAATATAAAATTACGTTTCGGAAGCTGGATTCCGCTTCCGTCATCAGGTAAAAAGGACAGATTATACTTATTATGTAATGTTATCGTATATATACGATGGATAACGTCCGAAAGAACAATTTAACACGCCGCAAAACTGTCGTTACACTCGCGTGTGTGCAAGTATATTCAAGATGTTTCTCACAGGCCAGAATAAAGTTGCTTGCGTCCTGAAGGGCTTTTAATGAGCAGATTATCTTATAATAAAGGGGCTGGCTAGCATTTTGAAAGTTCCTTGATCGAATATCAGGGCCGAATATCTTACACCGGGTACAGTACATGTGTAGCCAACTTCCTGGTAACTGTAATTAAAAAAAAACAATCTGCAAGACCTATATGGCCGGAAAAGATACCGACGGACAGACTCCCAACTACTATCGACTGCTGTTACTGCGACTGCGCGACAGCCTTCTTCTCGAAACAAAGATATGTCGGATTTCAGAAATACTGGTTACACAAATAAATACTAGGGAAGTTAGAACAATAAAAGATACAAATGGAACTTTTATTGTGATAGATACTATAATTGCACAAGTGTATGAAATATGCATTTAACTATTAATAATTCCACCATTGGTTAATTTTTTTTTGTTATTTAATAGGCAGTTAGGAAATTAAAATATGAGAAATTACTGTGTGTGATTACTCAGCCTTAACGTGTGTAATCATAATAAAGCCTAAATTATTAGAAAATCAACACACCTGATTTGCGAGAGCTTTACGAAAACGTATTTCTTTTGCTAAACTTAAAACACGTAGCTCTGGCAACGGAAAATTATTTTATTAAATTGCAGCTCAAGTTAAAATAAAATAAATTTTTAATTAAATCATATTTCAGAAGATGGCTGATACACAATGAAATAATAACTCGATTCAGGAGCCATTTCCTAAAAAAGCTAAGCTAGTACTGCTTATAGACACAAGCATTAAATAAATCATTTTCAAAAAATGATTACGAGATTCGATTCGGCAACAAAAGTTAATCAAGACAGACACTGCGTAAAAATTAAATGTTCCTTGTTTCTTTACTTTCGTCTCTTTGTGTGATGCCACGTTTTAAATTCATGTCGTTAATTCTAACCATTGCAGAAACCAGAGTTGAACATGAGGTCAAAGACGGTAACTACTTTGGCAGCCAACAACAACCTACGCCTACTATAAACCTGGGTGACCCTCTGGCTTGGACCTGAGTTATGGGGGAACCATCTAGGCCTAAATTAACTGCTGACTGCGTCACATCTGCTGTTAGTGCGAAGGCAAGTATTTCAAACTCGTGTTCATAAAATCATAAAACAATTCTGTTTCTAACGAGACCTATTTCGGCCTGTCATTGAAATAAACGCAGTTTGTTTGCCATTTGATCAATTGTGTAATCTTAACTAACTACCTAACTGAATGGCTTACGGAACCCGAAGGTTCATCACCGAACTAACCAAAGCCCACCACTGGACTCTGTCCTGGGCCACCCATAACCAGTCTCCTTCAACTCCTATCTCCCATAGATTATCCTCCCATCTATGTCTAGGTCTCCCCAGCGGTCTCTTCCTCTGAGGCTTCCCGACCAAAATCCGGTGCACACCTCTTGTCCCATCCATGCGCGCTACATGTCCCGCCCATCTCATTCTTCTTGACTTAATCACCAAGACAATACTGGGGGAGGAGTATAAATTTTTAAGCTCATCATTATGCAGCTTTATCCATACCCCATCGTCTTCTCTCCTAGGTCCAAATATCCTCCTCAACACCCTGTTCTCAAACACCTGCAATCTACGTTCCTCCCTTAGAGTGAGAGACAATGTTTCGCACCCACACATAACAACAGGCAGAATTATTGTTTTGTATATTTTAATCCTCTGGTTCTTAGAAATCAGACAAAATACTTTAAACTGAGAAGGAGCAAGCATTTCCGGAATTTAGTCTCCTCCTAATTTCATCTTGAATATAATTTCGATTTTTTATTGTTGTTCCGAAATATTTGAACTTTGTCACACTTTCAAGTGATTTGTTATAAATATTTACCTATACGAATTTCGCTACAGGTTTAATTTAAGCACATTAAAAGTGTAATCTTAACAGCAGCAAAAATTATATCTGATGAGTTACATCAAGAGAAAGAATTGCGAGCGCGCACGGGGACTCTCTCTCTCTCTGTCTGTCTGTGTAACGTAACCTGGCCGTCCTCATTCCTTTGATTCCCACGAATCCTGTTCTGAGCAGCCTAGTCGACAGGCGCTGTACACAGATGCTCAACTGAAACAGGTTCCTCACCACAGCATTGCCACCACTAACTGCCCAACTCCATACAACACGGCCCTCCTTAAACAGCTGACAGTAATTCCGCTTACCAAAAAATTCCTTTCATTTGCAGTCCGATGTTTCGTTATCGTCCTCATAGCAATCAACGCGCACTAAACTCTGCCTCAACCGGGAGGAATCGAGTCCACATCCTCACACCCCATTCCCCAAAATTTCCTCTAATCTATACCTATACCTACAGTTGAAAAAATCTTACGAATTTCGCAACTCTCTCAAACAGGATGATATGTGATTTTTTAAAAAATTAATTAATATAAACTTTTAATATTCCTCTTTACAGATAAGATTATTTTGTGAAGTACAAATATGCTTGTATAGCTCTATTCCAGTTCAAACGAGGCTTTCTTAAAGTTTCCTTACCGAGGATAGGTTTCGTCATGATACACTGATTGAAGTTAGGGACCGCATGGTAGGCGGAGAGGGGAAAATACACAGAATATAAAAACAAGACCCCCTGGGATATATATACAGTGATTTTTTTGTTAACTTGAAGAGACAGGCCTTACTAATGTAACTTTGGACATTCAAGACGGAAAGGTCGTCCCCTAATGTTAAAAAGAAAACGAACGAAGGAAAAAAGGGTAAACAAATACTTTTCCAAGGAATTTTCCTCTGCATCCCTCCCATTACTTCTTCGAAGGCCCTGAAGTCTTAAAAGACACTCAGTTGGCTTACAATTAGATCTATACGCTATCATATCCTTCTTCTAATAGAACTCTACGTGATAAAGGTAATGTAACGGTATTTTGTAGTCTGTCGTCTTCGACGGTAAATATATATATGCAAAATCATTATGACAAATTATAGATTCCATTCCTTACGTACCAGCTCCACGAAGCTAACAACTCAGTTGCAAAATTCTGTCCCCAGACGTAATATCAACTAATATTAATACAAAATTATTGCATCCAACAATTATTTCACCTAAATAATCATGATATAACCCAAATCAACGGACGTAACATACACTGGTCCTTAAAACTGCATAATAATAACAAAAACACAATTTAAAATAATTTGCATTTACCACTTTATCATTCAGACAGGTAACCTATATCCATTACTTAATACTTCGAAACGTAATAACAGATCAAGGCAAGGGCACTAAGTATGAGGTCTATCGTAATTAAAAAATTGTCTAGGTTTTACTTATGATCTTGGTAATGTTATAATACCCTTCCGCTGCAGGAATGATGGGATAAAACCCGTTATTCTTTGTCGTAAAATTTGCGTATCATCTTACCAGTTCTTGGTCTTTAAGAACGCTATTTAAAGTAGAAGTCAACATTCGACACATTAGTCAGTCACGGCGGCAAGAACTGAATAATAACAGAGCCTACGTCATAGAAAGAGGACTATGTAGACCTAGTTATAAACATGTTTAAGTTCATTACACAAATGTGGATGGGAATGTTGTAGCCCAAGTTTCATTCGCCAAATATTACCTTAATTTTTGTCGTAACGTCTCAAAACTTTCCCTAAATAACATGTAGGTCCAATCTTTATTAGTATCATACTTGATCATGTTTGAAGACACAACCTATAGTTAGAACGTCAACCGCACTTACTGAGAGCAAACAAGTTCGACGCGAATTATTTGCTCTGGGATCAGACAAGAGAATGCCTCACAATGAGGGCAACTGTATCTGGAAACATTGCTACATAAAGTATAATTTAACTGAGTAACTCCATGGATAATTATTGGCTTTCAGAAGCTTCTAGTCGCTCAGCTGGTCAATAAATTAAGAGTATTTTATGGATTCCAGCCGTTAATCCCCTTAATGGGCCAGCTAGCTGAATGCAGTTCAAACTTTTATTTACATCCTATTACTCTGTAACATCTAGTTTAATATTAATTCCCATGTACCAATATCTTCCAGCCAGTCTCTTCCCTTCAGGTTTTCCGACGATATGGATACTCAGGAATTATTAGTGTAATTAAACTGTCGCCCTGATGATCGTGGCAGCAAGCACCTCTTAAAAGTCGGTGAACTTCTACCAGACTACATGGCAGAACCCGGAAGACAGCCATCTACCAAAGTGTTTGTGAATTATCGTCATAAACATTGCCAGGGCGTCGTTGTTTGAGGATTTTTAACCTTCTGGGGGATTTTATGACATCACGTTTGTGTGTGTGTGTGTGTGTGTGTGTGTGTGTGTTACGCTTTGATTATTATACTCGTTGTCATGGTAACGCTTTTAAGGGACTTTCGAAGTTATAGAATAACTCATAAGACCATTTCCATGTTAAGGAATGCTCGCTTTGATGTATCGCACGACTGACTGTACAACTACGTACATCCTGCGTCTAGCTAACAAACGTCGTGACACAGTTTTTTTCTCATTGTGCGTAGTTCTTGAAGGTTGTTACTGTCACACGTAGAAGCTTATAAATTTAGAGGTAAAAACACAAAACCTACAGAAGTTCCAGGATTTCCTACTTCAAAGTTACTTTAAAACAAAATGACAGTTACCTGCGAGTTTCAATAGCGTTATAAATAAGCAATAGCATACAACAGACATGGAGTGGTCCTCCAGTCTGCAGGTTTGGTAATACATTGACAACACCTGACCATCAAGAAATCGATTATGTTTTGAAACGTCACAAAAGAGTTCAGAAAGAAGAAAGTACGTTTACACGCGATTTTAATCAGAATTTTCAGTGTGTATCAATTTGCGCATACATGTTCTAATTTTATTGTCATGATCCATATTGTCTCGTATGGATTTTAATTCATTATCATTGCAGAACTTAGGCTCACAGTATTACAGGTAACAGTAATTATATCAATTTCGTAAGGAATCATTATCGTCCGGTATTATTAACTAGGACGGTTTATTTCCGAACTACTGACTTTCGAAATATTTTAGAGTTCTATCTTTTTCCTTTGCTTGCCTCTCGGTTCTAGAACGGCTACGGTATAATTCTCATAAGAGGTCCCTGCTTCCTCCATTATCAGGGCGATCAAAGCCGTGATGATGGAGGCAGCAAGGACCTTTGAAACGCAGGTAAAATTCTATCAGAGTACATGGCGCTACAATCCAAAAGACAGTCATCACACAGGCTAGGTCTCCGAGCACCCTAATCGCTGTTGTTTAGGCAAAATATATGGCAATAAAAGGACGGCCGTGGTAGGCACTATAACGCAGACATGGCGGAGACTTCATCACTCCTGATGTCATATTATGAAGACGTGCAGAGCACGAAATAATAAAATACAAATAAAGAAAACGTCAGTATTGTTGTATTATATATAGATTAACTAACCATGGTATTAGAAAAGAATAAGTGTCATTTTTCTGTTCTAGAATAAACTAAATTAAAATTTAATGTAGTGTAATTAAAATAACATTCTGATCAAAATGTGTCGCATTTCGAATAGCAAATTAGTTCTTTTGATGTTAATTTATGGGTCAATCAGCTTCTCTTAATTAAAATAAAGGAAGGAGCTTCGTCTCTAAACCAGCACTTGACTGGTCGGAGTGGCTTTCTGAAATGGAACTAATTAATTTAATTATGTACGGAAGTCAGTGGTGTTTATTATACCTGTGTAAACTTGTACTCCCAGTGCTAAACTGGCTCAAGTGATTTATTATGGAAATAAGGAATAAAAACCAAGGAAGAATGGCGAACCTACATACCACTGCATTATTTACATGCTGATTTTCCGAACGAATAAGAAGGAATTTACACTTTATTTCGACAAGAAGCATACAACACTTCTTAAATGTCAATTTAACAATGTAATTTTGTGTGGTCTGCATTCATGCGATGTTGGACAATTCTGTATAACTAAAGGACAATTATTCAGACACAATATCTATTAATAAATTATGCCCAACTGTTGCTGCGATATGATCAAAATAAGAATGTCAAGTCTTAATATATGTGAAGTCGTATTTGACCATTATCGTGGTTTGGTTAACAATAAAAAGTGTACTTTTTCCGCACAAGTGATAAATATTTAAATAAAAGGAAGTGGACTTCCTTTTAACGATCTGGATGTGCGTATGATCAAAATAAATACATTTGTAGGATTGTGGCCAGGAAAACGTAAATATTTCTCAGTGTTGAATTATTACTATAATAATAACTTTATTTTAAATTTTTTAATGTAAAAATTATGCAACCTTCTTTTTACTTTTTAATTTATTCTGTATATCTACATTTCTGTTGGCAACCCAGATAATTAAAATTTCTAACTTGTTTGATTATGTTAATATATATCACTATTTTTCTCCTTATCATGGCCGGACACAGTGTTTATATCTATTCGCATATTTGACCAGGCACTTCATTTAAAGGTAGAGGACATATTTTTAAAGTACCTGTTGTCTGTTGTGTATTACCAACTTTCTGAAAACATACCGGTAATCCACGCTATTCAGAATGATTGATGAAAATTTCCAAATTGTAGATGTTTTCTGGAATGTGCCACAGGATCTTGAACTGATATTAGTTACCACTGCTCACATGACTCTGAACAATTTCTAACCTTGAGACATTTATTGTATTTTCGAAGCTGTTCAGTATCAGTAAAATTGTGATTCCTGCCACATAGAAACAACCTGTAATTGTCTTACAGATTTTTAAGTGTTTACTGTGATCTAAACGCGTAATACTCGGCACTCACTACACTGAACGCCATGGTTTTTGAACTATCGTAAAATGTACCGTTAATCACGGCGGCCGCGTTATATTTACGACGTGCCGCCGTCCCCGGGCTACCTCCACAAGTCACCGTTATTACTGGTTGTAAGACCTGTGAATAAATACAACAGGCCCACTGTGAATACACCCCCGTCCTATACTGTCATTTTCAGAAAAAAAAAATTACCTCAATTACACACTCGCACAGTTCCAAGAGGCAATCGGTAGGCTATTACAAACAAAGAAAGGTGTCAAACTGGCTGTTTCAAAGACACAGGCTAACATAAAACTTTCGATTTCAGGATAAATTAGTTCCAAGTATGCAGGGTAATGTAACGACATTAAAGAGATTTTTGCACGTAATTTCAATATCAGAAAGTGAAAGAACAGAGAAAACTAATTCAAATGTGTAAATAATGGCTTATCGTAAATAAATAACCCGTACATGTCATAAACTAAAATGGAAACTCAGTTTTTTGTAAATATTTATCAATGTTTTTATAATATTATTTTACCAACTCCTGGTATTAGAATCTTGATAACCGGATAGTCGCTCAGCTAGCCTCAAATTTTACGGACATGAAGTTTAATTACCTGTCACTGAACCTTATTATGAGCCAGATAATTTCAGTCCACGTTCTCATTCCCTAATTCCTGAAGATTAATTTTGATAATACCTTTCCCTTCGCAAAGGTTTCCTATATGTTCATCAGTTCATATTTCTAGCTAATTATCATAGATCCTACGCATTCTCAAAGTCCCCATAATAGCTATAAAACCCACTCACATTATACACCCTAATATTGGTCCTAGTTCAAGTTATAAAGCTCCTCTTATAAAATTTTCTCCAACCTCCGGCTACTTCTCTCATTGATCCAGAAATTTCATCAACGTCTTGTTCTGAAACATTCTCAATCTGCATTCTTCCCTGAGGTTAAGAGACTATATTTGAGACCCACATAAATCCGGTACATTTTAATGTTTATATGGTTTTAGATTTAAGACTGGATTATAAATTTTGAAGTGAATGGTAACAAGTTTTTCTCGAATTTTAAATTGTTTTTATTTTCCTTTATAAAATGTAATAGTCATATAATTTTTGTTATAGTCGCTCCCTAATGTTTAAATGTTTAAGGATTTGATCTTTCACATTGTTTATTTCAGGTATTTTATGATTCTGTTCTGTGTTCTGCTGCCAAAACATATTCCAAAAATTATAAATTTTTTCAACATGATTTATATGTGGAACTAACATCAAGTATCGAAATCTCTGTGTCGAACATGCGATGTGGGCAGGTGAAAAAAGTTTGTTAATAATGAAGAAACCGGCACGAGCAAGGAATACACACATGCCAGTGTGTGACGTAACAGAACCAAGCGAATGCACACACACGGAAGGCAGGAATAGTAATTACAATTCAAAAGACGCGACAAGGTCAAAAACAAGGCCAGATGAAATTTAACACACACCAGGCACAAAAAAGGAAGGTCGAAAGCTCAATTTAGGAAATTCCGGCACTCGGACAAGACGTATGATTGAAATATTGCTGCATTTGAATACTCTGCGCAATTCAGCAGAGAATCTAGCTGAGATGATGGGTGCAAGTTATGGAAACAGTGGTGAATGGTAAGCCTCTTGTAACAGGTGATTACAAAATGAATAATTTAATGGGAAAACTGACGTTGTATATACGAAGACTTTGTCACACAACATTTTACGAAGACACAGGAAGTCTAGAAAAAATATCAAGTTACGATTTGCGATCTTCAAAACTAAAAAAAATATAGATACTTCGATCTAAACTAAATAAATAAAAGCACAATGGAGATAATTACGCCGCCAGGCTCTTCAGAATTTTTAGTCTTTGCCTTGTATTGCTAAAGTCACTAAATGGAGATGAATGATCATTTAGTAAGTGTGGAAAAAACAGAAAATATTTACAGAACTTCATGAAGAAGTGTTTTAAAAACAATCGAAGACTCTTCTGAATTGTCGCGCCTTGTAGTCTGGTAAATAACTGCCGGCTGCCTCCAGAATCGCCTTGGTAATGGAGGCCATAAGAACTTGTGTAACGCCGGTGAAGTTCAATCATACTACACAGCGCAACATCCAAGAAGACAAGTAATCTTCACACTTGCTGCCGTAAGAACCTGAATTCTCAGTGACTGCGAGGTAGATCAGGGGTGAGCAATAATTTTTACTGCGGGCCGGATTAGGATATTGTGAAGTTGCCACTGCAAAAGCGTATTTTAAGAGTTGTAAGATTTGAGGTTTTCACAGCGATGAGTTTGAAGATATCTGTCTTCTGGGTTGTTCCGCTGTGTAGTCTGGTCGATGTTAACCAACGTTTCAGAGGTCATACTGCCTCCGTCATCAGGGCGATTGAGTATGAAGATTTCTGTCTTCTGGGTTGTTGCGCTGTGTAGTCTGTAGTTTCAGAGGTCATACTGCCTCCGTCATCAGGGCGATTGAGTATGAAGATTTCTGGTTTCTGGGTTGTTGCGCTGTGTAGTATGGTCGATGTTAACCAACGTTTCAGAGGTCATACTGCCTCCGTCATCAGGGCGATTGAGTATGAAGATTTCTGGTTTCTGGGTTGTTGCGCTGTGTAGTATGGTCGATGTTAACCAACGTTTCAGAGGTCATACTGCCTCCGTCATCAGGGCGATTGAGTATGAAGATTTCTGGTTTCTGGGTTGTTGCGCTGTGTAGTATGGTCGATGTTAACCAACGTTTCAGAGGTCATACTGCCTCCGTCATCAGCCCTGATGACGGAGGCAGTATGACCTCTGAAACGTTGGTAATCATCGATCAGACTACACAGCGCAACAACCCAGAAGACAAAAATCTTCAGTTGTTAAATACTTAGGTTACGAATTATCCGGTCTCGTTCACCAATATTTAACTATTATCAAAATACATTAATATTACACGAGCTACTACGCACGAGAAAGTATTTAATAAAACGCCACCGCCAATGTCAATCACTTTTCACTATCCCAAATTCCTTTAAAATATTGTGAGCTTCCAAAGATCATTCTCTCACTAGGCATTTCCTGTATAATGATTCACCCTGAAGGAGCCCTTTTTAGTTTTTGAACTCTTCTATGACATTGGGTGCGCCAGGAACGGAGGGGTACGAGGTCGATTCATGCAACCAAGTTTTGCTGCACATACATAAAAAACAAAAGTGGAACAAAGACAGTTGGAGAAAGAGAAATATAAAACAAACAAAAAATTGAAGGCAAGGAGTTATGGAAAGGGCGGAAAAACAGAAACTAGTTGGATGGTGACGTATATAAAAAAACGCGAACATATACAGCCAACTGGCTACGAACTTCTGCGAAAGTGTAGTCACTTGGTAGTTGCTAGTGAACCTCTCCGTCATCAAAGAGAATAATAACAACTGAAATAATTGTTTGCTGTTGTGTTTAGCCTCAAGGTAGAAAGGAAATGTACTGACTACACAGCAGGACTGGAATTACCAGACTATGACGGACGAGATATGAATGGTCGATAGTCAGCAATTCATCATAAATGTTCGAATAAAGCAGAACCTCCGTAACAGGAGGAAAATAAAGTTAGCGTTTGTACCAAACCTTCTGATAAAGTTATTGATCTTTTAACAATGACTTCATTTAGTTCATTACAACTACATTTGTAACAGTAAATCAACCCGTGTAACACCACTCAATGTAGACCATTTTCTCGCAGGTTTAGAGGTGGAAATGCACGTGTTACCGGAACTTTATTAATATACAGAAATGTAGCGTGCTTAATTTTACATGGAGATTGGAGGTTATCGAAAACACAAATATGAAAACGGCTATCTTTTGGGATAGACTGGTAGACAAGAACCGAAGTTTCTGTGGAGATGATATAAATCATCCTGATGACGCTGATAGAACGTCGATCATTATCTACCAGATTAAACGGTGCTACATCTCGGAAGACAGTAGCCTTTACAGATAAGTTTTGTATATTACTGAATAAATTCGCGTATAAATGTTCACATCTAAATGTGAACTGAACATTTTTAATAAATGTCATAACCGACAATCTATATTGGACGAGGGAATATATAGGCTAGTAGGCATACGTGTGCAGGACAAATACAAAAAGTATAATAATTATGGAAGGGAAACATAGCGAAATGACATATATTGGGAGACAAACCAGCACGATAGAGGACAGTATAAAGTGGCATTGAGCCAGGATATTACCTTACCGAAATTATTTACAATGAGGAAAACTGAAGTTTGCTTGAATGTTCATAGAGTTTATCCCTTGTGTTCCACAACATCAGAACGAAATTTTGTAGCTGTTACAAGTTAGTTCTAAAGTAAATACGATTATCTATAAGAGCTAAATTTAACATGGCCGATTCTTAATTTTAATACAAACATAGAACCAAGGTTTAGATAATAATTTGTAAATATTCAATTATTACTTGTGTTATAGTGGCGTACAATGTAGATAAACACAGAAGGAAAAAGTAAATATGTAATATGTATTCGGCGACAAAATATATGCTATGTTGAACTAAAATGACCTATAAAACATGTTCATGGCGCATTTTTAATAGTAAATTTTACAATCTGGAAATCTATACTCAAAGATTATTTAAAGCCATGCATTCACAGTGTGAACAAAAGATTAAAAAAAATCGATGGTGTCCGTTTAATAATAACAATAACTAAAATATCAATATTCTATTAGGCGATTAATGTGCGTATAGACCCATTTTCTAATTAATACAGCGACTAATAATTCTGTGATCTGTCGTTAAATGATTACCAGTTCTATCACGTAAATGTATCGTAAAATATCCTGAAGTATTTATGTGTATTTAGGCCTACAAAGAGGAAGCAGTTTCTGCAATCTTCAATTTACTTTTATGTCTTCATTTTTGACTATAACAAAGCATTAAGTAGGCACTTCTTAACAGTAAGTTCAGAACTGATAAAAATGACAAGTGTGTTTTTATTTTATGAAAACGTGAATGTTTAGTGATCAGATGCGTCTAGTGCTTATTTAATTCCTTTTTTTCAGTTTATAATTGGGTAGCCATTGAGAATCTACATAACAAAGGCGACTGAAAAGGCGTGAATGGGCGGTTACCCAGACGAAGTGGAATGAATCTCAATACCATAGGTCAGTCCAAGTGAAAAATATTCAGCTAACCGGGTGCCTAGGAAATTCGTAACCTTAATCTAAGTACATCCTATAAACGGGCCAGAAATATCTCATAAAACTATTGCATTGACTAAATTTTAATTTCAAAACAGACATCAGTTCCTTGCTTTAAATGTCCCATAAAAACATATTTACGAACTGGTTAATACAAATTTTACTACCATGGTATTTGCTTCAAGCATCCGTATATAAATTGCATGTTATAAGCCTATAAATGATTTTAAATATATCTATTACAATTTTGTTCACTTTGGTGGCGTACTTAATTATTGCATTGAGTACAAATACAGTCGAGACATATTAAAATATGAAATATTTGGTCCTTCGGTTCACACGGTCAGCATCGTGTGTTAACGTTTCGGCTGCAGATCGTAAATGCAATATTTGCTCACATGTTCGAATACCTTCAACATTCGAAGCTATTGTAGCCCGTAAAACCGAAATAATAGCAGGGCAACCTATATCTCGGTCCATTTTTTATAAAAACAAGAATTGTAAAGGAGGTGCTGATTACGCCTTACACAAATTGTGATATTCTGTGACTGTACTAAAACACTCTGCATTTTTTCTCACAATCGTCTCCTCCCTTTCGGCAGAAACTTTTGACGGAACGTTGGGGGGGTTGTGGGGGGGAACCCCATGGCTAACCTAACCTCGAACTCCCTCGCTCTTTCTCCATCGGAAACGACGTGCCGATGCCAGAGTGGCACAGGGCTGGGAGGGTCTCCAGCAGAAAAGGAAATGCTTTCTGCTGGCAAGGGAGAGCGAGACTCCCCCTTCCCTCCTGCCCAAAGCATGATCCTCTAACCCTTGTTGGAAACCGGAGGGGAACCTTCCCTACTCCTTTCGTCCAACCGACTGCCAGCTGTTGGGGTCCCAGCTGACCTCTCGACTGAGAGGTCAGACGGTTTACGTTCGTTAGTCCAGAACGAGGCACCACGCACGACACCATCTTGGAATTATTATTTTATGTACAAATACCTATTCGATGATAGATTTTTAAAAACAGGACTGTTACTATTTCGAAAACTTAAATTCTTATTAACAATGCGCTATGTTGCAGACTAAAACAAGACATTACTATGGGTTGAAATTAATTTAGATATTATAAAGGCGTAACATTACTAATAATAAACTTTGTTCTAGCGATATTAAGGCCACTAAAACAAACGGCGAGGTTGATATTTCGACTATGCGAGCATTTTAACAAAGCACAAATGAAAGTTATTTATTTATTTAATCACAGAAAGCGTAAGTTTTTAAATATTATTCTGACCTTACGAAGATAATTATATGCTATAGCATTTCCAGGGACAACTTAAGTCAAATTACCGGCATGGACCAAATAATAGGAGTTCGAATACGAGCAGGGACTGGGATTTTTCAATTCCCCCATATGGTCCAGGCTGATTCTATGGCTCGTCCATTATCCTGTCCAAAATGTATCTCGGAATAAAGCGTCCTTAACATGAAACAAATACAAACCTACCTCCGAAACGTCACTCTTGAGACATCAAGCACTAATTTAGTGATCGTATTCAAAATTCATCCTTTTATAAACGTTTTATGACATAAGCACATTATGTACAGGGTTAATTGCTTACGTCATTGGTCTTGTTGTACT